>SKCR01041745.1:0-41638 GCA_019454045.1 Zanthoxylum bungeanum | reverse complement strand
AGGCCTTTGTCATCTTTCCTTGGATACATGACTCACAAATCAGATAAGGATCTAAGGTAAGATTTTCAATCAAACCATCCTTAACCAATTTGGATAGAGGTCTAACACATATGTGGCCCAATCTCATATGCCATAATTCAGTATTGTTTAATTCAGATCCTCTACTTGTATTTTCCTCTACATTAAAGACATCTCTATATGTTTCCAAAATATAATGACTATTAGATAAAGAGCATTCACATATCAAATTTTTATCTTTATCATATAAACATAAAGTTCTATCATTAATGTCTATTTTATATCCCTATTTATCTAATATCAGTAGTGAAATTATTTGTCTGATAAGGGAGGGAACATAATAACAGTCAAGTAAATCTAATTTATATCCATTAGAAATATCTAGAACAATCGTTCCTATGGCCATGACATCCAATGTCTCGCCATTGCCAACTCTAAGCTAGATCTACCCTTTGTTCAACATTCTTTTAACCCTCATACCCTGCATGGAGTTGCAAATATTAGTAGGACTTCCAGTATCAAACACTCATCCACTATTTGCATCTAAGGCTAATGAGATATCAATAATAGGAAAAATACAAAATGTACCTGAGGGTCCATCATTTTCTTCCAGTTCTAGACAATCCTTCTTCCAGTGTCCAGACTTCTTGCAGTGTAGACATTGATCATGAGCTACTTGCGATCTTGCACCTTTGCACTTCTTGGAGTTCTTCTTTGAAATCTTTTTCTTTCCCGTTTTGATTTTCTTCGACTTCCTAAAAATCTTAGAAGAGCTTGTTCCACCATGAAGGTACAGAATTTGATTGCCTTTCTTCAAATCTTGTTCTGCTTTGCGTAACATATTATAAAGTTCTGCATAGCTAGCTTGGATCGAATGCATGTGAAAGTTTAACATAAACCCAACATAAGTTCCAAGCAAAGAAGACAAAATCAGATTATGGCCTAGCCATTCATCAATCACAATGCCCTGTCAATCCAAATATCGGATCTGGTCAATCATGTTCAAAACATGAATATTGACAGCTCATCCATCCTTGAGTTCCACAAAACAATTCCTTAGACCTCCGATATATTTCAATTTCTTGATTTTTCTCGAATAACTCCTTGAGTGTTCACATAATACTCCAAGCATCCGATACTTCTATGTATTATCTGAGCAAATTTGGAACCAACGATCCTAAAATGTAGGATTTCACCTTCAGGTTATCATCCTTCTATTTTGCAAAAGTTCTCACTCTTCAGAAGTAGAGTCAGTATCGATTTCAACAGGCAGTGGATTGATAGTTACATAGGTCAACTTTTCAAACTCCAAGACTATGCGGATGTTCATTTCCCAGTCAAAATAGTTTTCGACTCCTTTCAGTTTATTAGAATCCAAAAGTAGCATCAATGGATTTACGATAGCCATCTACAAGACAACAACTAAACACTAGTAGAATATTTTTCATTTTAAAATTAAAACACTAATTGATTATCGAATTTTAAATCTATTAATGCCCTCCCAATACTTTACGTAATTTCGTAATCTCCCTTAACTGAAAAATAGAAATTTGATTATCAAAATTTCATAGCGGGAAGTGGATCCCATAAAATTTACTCCAGCCTCACAATAATGACGGTCTTGGCCTTTATAAATTCATTAGGTAGACCTCTAAGGTCAATCACATTGATGTGACTCCTAGTTTGGTCCTGAACCGTTTCTTATCCTCATAATAATAACAGTATTGGATTAAGATGTATATCAGGTGTATACTTGTCAATGTCCACTAATGAGCTTCGTATGTACACCCTCACAATAATGACGGTATTGGGTGACTTTGTTAACTCATCACGTTACATCTAATGTTTTACCGGAGTGACCTAAGTTATGAGCACTTATACCCTCACAATAATGACGGTCTTGGGCATAAGTAGTAAGAACTCATTCATCTTTGTATTGACAAGACAGACCTTCGAATAATACTCCAATATTATTAATACTTATAACTTAAAAGTAATCACCTAATCATTGGAGATTTATGACAATCAAGTCATTAACATGCTTGGGTCAAAATTAAGATTTTAATTTAAAACATGCAATGCATATCCAATATGACTTATGCATAATTAAATTATCATGGCATAGATTCAAAAATATTTGTTGTGTAGTAAAGACCTACGCTGATACCAGTCTGTTGGGGCGGATGTGTGACTCTTAGGGTTGGATCAATGACCCGCGAAACGGAAGTGGGTATAACCCAAAGATATAAAGCATGAGTCTAATTTTAAATAATTTAACTATATTACATTACGAGTGTATAGGAAAAAACTGGGGTTGAATCAGAGTCTGAAAATCCCAAAACGGGAGGAAATCAAATTCATCGCGCACATGCACGGAGCGCGCTACAATACGCGCGCACACTATCCGTGCAAACCAAAAAAATAATTATTTTTTTAAAATTTTAATGCTTTAAACTCCTTCAGCTCTAAATATTATTATTTTTTTTAATTTTAATGCTTTAAACTCCTTCAGCTCTCTGGAAACAGAGAGCTGAAGGGAATAGGGTCTTCTACCCTAAATTCTTTCAACCTTCCCTAAACACTCTCAAAACACCCAAAATTAATTTTTAACATCAAAACCAACATCAACACAAGTTATAGAATAAAAATCATGTTTTCAAAATATCAAATATTTTTATAAAAATATAAATTTATACTAAATACGCACATGCGTAAATTTTGAATCCAAAACACAAATCAAATTAGAATCCTATAATGAAGTGACTCGTGAACAATTCTAGGTCACTCAAATATGGTTAAGTGATTTTATAATGATAGTCATAGCTCTAAGCTTTCATTTAGAATACCAAACTCTAATTTTATATCTATGTCTAACATAGATATTTTGACCCAATTACAAACATATTGTGTTTATACTTACAAAACATCCTAACACAATTAATTAACCTAATTTCAACATTATGTATTTAATACATAATTCATCATTATATGTCTCACTAATGAAAAACATAGCTTTTGGAGAAGATCAAACTTACCTAGCAAGGTTGATTGAAAGATTCAATCCACTTCTCCTTGTTGAAATGTTGTGGAGAAAATCCAAAGTTAGCAAGCTTGAATCCAAGATCCAATCTTGATTCCAATACTAGCAAGCTTCACTCCAAGATCCAATCTTGATTTCTCCTAATTCAAATGTTGTAGAGTTCTCACAAAGCTTCTCTAAACACTTCTCTAACTTATGATAATTTCTCTACTTCTTACTTGTATTTACCTTACTCAAGCTTGATTAAAATATTTGCTCAAGCTTGCTATTTATAGCAAAACTTAGGCAATTTTTAATTAATAAAAGTTCTAATCAACTTTTATGTGGGCTTAATCTAATTTATCCAACTATGTATAATTAGGTGTGACAAATCACTTTTGTCTACCACTTTGATTTAATCCAATTAAATCAAGACAAAGTTTAATTAATGGATTAGTTGTTGGATAATATGACCCATAGCGTCACTATTTGTACAGATCATAGTGTTGTTGTAAAAATTAACTATGTGACAAGGAAATTGCACTCTCATCATTTGTGATTAGATCACCTTAGATATATAAAATGAGAGAGGGGTCCATATGATTAGTTCCTGGATTGAGATAATATGAGACAGTATCAGTCCACGAAGGATTAATCATTAAATATCCCTAGTCGTAGTATTATCGAGACTGGACATCGATAATGCGGAATAGACTAGTATTGCACTTGTGCGCGTTGTGAGGGACAACAACATAGTTCTCATATATTTGGGTATTGGATACTCATGCAAGTGCGATAGGAGGTTGTGTTTCACCGATGGTACGGGAAACAGCTTCGCTCTGGATAGACCCCTCGGAATCTCATTGTATTATGACTATGTGTCTATGGGAGTCCGACATCAGGGTAGGTGTGTATGGTCTTAACCTGAGACTTGCACCGCTAATGCTTACGACATCAATATACTTTAGTTGAGGTCGTCTAGGACTCTAACCGGTTCTGTGTACGCCAATGTTGGGTATATTGAGAATCGTAGAGTGTTGGGTGTGATGTCAAGACGGAAGTATCATCCAGTCATAGTGGAGATGATGTCACGCAGGATACGGTATTAGTGCTCTTAAGTGCTGGCCGGCCATCGGGATATTATGACAAGGTCATGTATATCCGATTATAGAGACTAGTTACCAGACATCCGATATGTGTTTCGGACGGGGCAGACACTTATCCAGCCCCAGCCCTAGCACGTGACTATCCGATACTGGGCCGATATACACGATACTTGGTATACTACGCTTGATATAGATCTTAAATATTCTTAGATGAATATGACCGGAGAATTGGATAGACTTCGTGCTTTGCTAGAAGCCGATCTTGTTTCGTAAATCGGTAGAACGTAGTACTTGGTACGTACGTGATTCGGATATTCCAACGACCGTATTTACTGCCGAATTATCGGGGGATCTCATGGGTCGCTTCCCGATAATGCACCGATGACGCATAACTCGCACTCATTAATAATCTGGGATTATATAGAAGATAGAAAATTAATCTAGGATTAATTACGGAGATATTTTATCTAGGATAAAATATCGTCTAGAGAGAGATAACGATTAATTTGGAATTAATCGATAAATTAATATATTCGATATATTAAACGAAATTGGATTTCGACGCGAAATTGAAATTGGATTTTAATTCGGGCGAACGAATTAATTTAGAATTAATTCGTTAGCGACGTGAATAGTGAATTCGCTAGGCGTAATCATTTAATTACGACGCAACGGAAAACTCGCTAATTTGGAATTAGCGAACCCGAGCCCGAGTGTGATTGCGAGCACATTCGTATTTCGAATCCGAGTGCGGCGACGCAAGTCACATCAAGCGTCAAATCATTCGTCACATCAAGCGTCAAATCAAATGTCACTTTGAGTGATGTGATTGATTGATTGAAAGACTGTCACTTTAATAAAGTGAAAATGAATAGTTGATGGAAGTAGATGAAATAGTGTAAGTTGGTGAGACTTTTAACCATTTTATTATTTGATGTATTATTTGGTAATTGTTTTAATATATTTTCTTGGAAAATATATAAAGCATTTTTGGAAAATGCTTTGACTAACTAATACACATTTTTCTCTCCTCCATTTCTCTCTCACAATTCACGCCCAGGGGCTCTTTTCTCCTCTTCTTCACAGCTCACTGCCGTGAGCTTCAAGGGAAAAATGAGTGAGTTTTTGTGGCAAAAACTCAAGTTCTAGCACACTTACGGGACTTGCGAAGGTGTTAGGGAGGTTCACCCATGAGGCGGGATCCATTCGATGAAGTTTGAAGCTTCAAAATGAGATCCGAAACTGCCCAAACCAGTGAAGAATTCTACACAGCAGTGGCGCCAAACCAGTGAGCGTTTTTTGGCTTCATTCGTCTTCAAATCGTCTCACCGATCGATGTGAGTATTCCGCAACTTCGTCGATATTTATTCGCAATGTTTTTCATGCTTATAATCGATCCGGGACCTTAATAGAACCAACAATAGTTACATGTCTACCGTTTTGATTGAATCCAATTAAATCAAGCCAAATACACATATAATTACATATTTACATTTACCAAAATACCCTCAAATAGTAGACATATTTATGAATTTATAATTAAGCCCTTGTGTAAATTTTGGATTAATCCAATTATAATAATTTCTCTAATTCTTGCTTGTATTTAGCTTTCTCAAGCTTGATTAAAATATTTGCTCAAGATTGCTATTTATAGCAAAACTTAGGCAATTTTTAATTAATAAAAGTTCTAATCAACTTTTATGTGGGCTTAATCTAATTTATCCAAATATGTATAATTAGGTGTGACAAATCATCTTTTTCTACCACTTTGATTTAATCTAATTAAATCAAGACAAAGTTTGATTAAGGATTAGTTACATGTCTACCACTTTGATTTAATCCAATTAAATCAAGCCAAATACACCTATAATTACATATTTGCATTTACCAAAGTATCCTCAAATAGAAGACACATTTATGAATTTATAATTAAGTCTTGTGCAAATTTTGGATTAATCCAATTAGGTCAAAGTAAATAATCAATATTATCCAATAACACTTAATATCTTAGTTGATAATTATATTATCAAATAATATTTATTATCAAAAATTATCGGCAACCCAAGTGCTCAACGAGTACACATCATATTGTGAGACTCTCTAAGTTCAGACATGTTCGTCATATAAGCGTAGCTAATACGTACGCAATTCGACACCTCCTCCGAATTCGCGAAGAACACGAACGACCTTTCTGAACTATACAAGTCGACGTCATCACATATGTTTATCAATCCCTCTGTCGTAGGCCATCCGAGTTGTTCTTATGAAACATAGAATACACTGTCAAGTTTCCGTGACACACATCTCATGTCGACATGTCCAATATTCTTTACAACTGATGCGATCCACCTTAGGAGACCTGTTTTGGCCAAAATATTTAAGAATCGTGATTTACTCACATGGATACCTAAACCTCTTATGGTACACATACGTGCCGACGGATCCTATATTGATACACACTTGATTAACGAGTGTGTCGATCCACACCCAATAAACTTCTAGAGGCCTGACCATGAAAGGTTTTTGACATAGATGGCATCAAAGTGTGGAGGATCTCACACAAATCAACGTTATCCTATAGTCAAAGAATTACATATGTTACTCGACTCGAGGAGATTCCTATTGACGGTGGTGTGTAGTTCCAATTATTAGGAATCACTTGTGAGTCATTCAGTATTCAGTCCAGCCAATACCCACATGTCTATACGAGCTTTCCAAAACTCATAGTACATCAAGTTAAACCATTGGAACTCCAATTCCAATATACGACAAGTATTAGTCTTCTAGGTTATAGGAATTCGACCTTATTCCAAAACCAACGACTATTAATATTTACTTTAAGAATAGTTGGTAATAGTAATACTATCTCAATGTCGGACCACCTAGTGTCCAGTATTACTACATAACTATTCTAAGGTTGATGTCATTCTTAGCATATTTATACATCAATCTAATATACATAATGACATTACCATTAATAAGGTTTAGAAATGAAAATGTAATAAATAATAAAATATACAATACATTAATCTTGAGTGTACTACGAACTCCTGCATGGTAGGCTATGTCTTGATTTACTATGGTGAGGTTGGTGTAGCATTCTTGACCAATAAATACGTATTTTGGGGATATGGTTTGGTGTGTAGCTGGGAATGTTTTACATAGATATGGAATTCACTCCTTCTTACGAGAAGCATAAGAATATCTCTTTTAAGAGTTGATTCGGGACTTGAATAATTTGAGCGCTCAACTCTTCTATTACGAATAGAAAGTTTTATGTTCATAATTATTATGAATTAATTGTTCATTATAGAATCAATGGTGCTTAAGAGACAAAATATTTAGAGGGGTATGATGGACTTATGACCCGACACTATTTATGAGATATTCGTGAAGGGCTATATCCATATGTAATGACTATATCGATGGACACCGAAGTTGTTCGGCTTATATTTTCCATCTACAGTAACGAGAGTTCAACTTCGAGTTTTTAGTGGAATAATGCAGAGTTAATAATTCGTAATATTTGATTAAAAGAGTTTAATTAATATTTCAGGATTATTGGAGCTCGGAACCGTAGGTCCATTTGGTCCCCGTGCTAGCTCAATTAACTGTAGCAAACCTAATATAATTAGATTGTCTAATAATATGCTCACATTATATTTATATATTATTAATGAGATAAATAATATTTTTGTCATAAATTAAAACTATGTTAAATTAGTTTAAATTAATGTTTTCTAGAATTCTTTGATTATGAGATAATCAAATCTTGATTATAAGATAATCAAGTTAGTAATAATTATGAGATAATTACTACAACATAATTGAAGGTAATTAAATCATTATTAAGATAATGATTTTTTACTTACCTTGGAGACAAAGCCATATGGCTTACCATGATCTCCAACTTATTAAGTCTATTAGGTGACATGTATACACCTAATGGCTTTGTCATTAGCTAAACAACTCTTATGCTTTGGTATGGCCTTCACATTTATGTGTTTACCATTGCAAGAAAACATTAGATGCTTAATGACAATGTCTTTGTCTTTAGCTTAATATTTCTTATGCTTTGGTATGGAATTCACAATTAATATGTTTGTCATTGCAAGAAAGCATTAGATTCTTAATGACAAAGTTAGTTGGCTTGTGTAAGAGAATATAATCTTTACCATCTCCCCTCACTTGGAAGGGTTAGCATTTTCATTCATTCACACAAGTGCAAAGGTGAGAAAAGAGAGAGAGTTCAAGCATTCACAATTGTTGTGAGAGTGTTTGAAAGATAAATATTTATAAAAGCTAAACACCATTGTGACAACTTTAATTCTCTAAATTATTTAGAGTTGATCTTTGTGAGTGAAGCCCACACTTCGGTTTGTTGGTTTCGAGTCATAGTTCGGAAGATCGGGTGGTTGATCTAAGTTTTGGACATCAAAGGAAACTCATCTACATCAAAGGAGTAAAATCCATACTCCAAGAGTTGGAGGATTTCGGCTACAACAAAGTGAGAAGGTAAAGAAAATTTTAAAGGTCCATACCGAAGCCGGTGCCCACATTAGAAACTTCCGCTGTGCTAAGGAAAGTCGTTTCCTACAATTGGTTTCAAGAGCTTAAGGTTGAAATTTGTTCTTAATCCTTCTCCTTTAAAGTTTCAAGTTTTAATAATTTATATGAGATATAGATTATTAATATGCATGTTATGATGTGTAGGCACAATTAGATTCATGAGATGAATGGTTTTTAATGTTTATGTGATGAATGTTTACTTTGATTCATGTGATGAATGTATTGTGTTGATCGTTAATTTTTCCGGCTCTTATTTTTTTGTATTGGGAATGTAAGACCATAAGGTCATATTCTTTCAAGTGTTGTAAGCTCATTCATTTGTAATAAGTCTATTATGTAACCTTATTTTTAACTTGGAAGAGCGATGCTGCAAATGACTCATTACGAACTTATTCCGTGAAGAACTCAACAACACACCATAGAGCAACATTTGAAGACCAAGGGATGCCTTGGATTTATTGTACTAATTAGATTAGTATAGAAAAATAAGAGCCCGGTTAACGTAATTTGAAATGTGTATGATTGTGAAATTTCAGCCCTTGGAAACTGGCTGGCGTCGCGATGAGAACCCTCTTGCGTCGCGACGCTGCACATTTCCAAGCCAATGGTTTGCTTCTGCATCGCGTCGCATCGCATCGCATCGCGACGCAGGTCTCCTCACATCGCGACGCGGCCACAGACCTGATACTTTTCATGTTTCTAGTTTTTGGGGCATCACGACGCCCAGCCTGGGTTAATGTATGTGTTTTTAAATTGTTTATTAACATGTCATGTAGCCTAGGGTGCCTACTCTTGCATTTTCATATGTCATAACATGTTGACATGCATGATATTCAAGTCATAAAATATTATTTTATGTAAATTTAATAGTTAAATAAGAATATGAGATACATGTAAACAGATTAATAAGATTAATTGGTTTAAAGGTTTAAAAATTGCGAATTCAAGTTTAAATACAAATAGACCTTATGAGTATATTATTTTCCTTGGTATATCGGATGGAAACCCGAACGTACATTCCATAGTCGATTCCGAATGGACAGTAATATGATCTACACTCGGGATACAATACCACGTACCTTTGGAATAAATAATATGCTTTTATCAATTAAATGGTTTAATGACATTTGGTCCGTTCGTTGAATTCTAAATTGTAAAACCCAATAATGGACTAATATTTTAAAAGTTAAAATTAATTAGATCACTATAGCAACTTGATTAAATTAGTTTCATTAAGCTAATTGTTTAGTAGAGACTAATCGGGATTAGTGAATAAAATTTTAAGAGTTAAAATTGGTTAGATCACTAATAATCACTAGTATCAATGAGGTTATATTTTTAGCCGAGCATAATCTTAATACATTAAGAAACTATTGAGATAGAAACTTAAAATTTTAAATAGTGAGTGGGAGAGAGGTATATTTACAATATATCCCGCGATCTCCATTGTTATCCAGAAACATGAGATTCAAAAGGCGCATCGAGACGGCTTTGCTCCCGTCCCTATACGGATGGTGTCCATTTTGGGTCAATATTAGGTTTGGATTCCGAGAGGATATGGACTCTAGATGTATCTGGTGATTTGACCTACCCTACGGTGGCACTTCACTAGTTAAGTCTAAGGGTTCCGAAATAATGGGTCACACTCACAAAGTAATGATTAAGTTGTTAATTAAAGCTTCCTTGATCAAAATAACGGCAGTTGATTGATATAGGAATATGAGTTATTTCAGATATATTAATCAATTGAGAATGTCTCAATCTATCGTGCGAATACTTGACCTACCCTACGGCGGCACTTATTTGTGGGATGATAGATAATTGTGGCATAATAATTCTTTTAGGTCTCTAATTCATTATACATTGATCATGCATCATATTTAATTTTATGCATAAATGTTTGACAATTTTAATATGCAATGAATGAATGTTGAATGCGCGTTTATTATTTTTTAGCCATGGCATCTGCAATTATCTCAATTCTCAAACAATAAGAAAAATTAACTGTGGAAAACTATGTTAAATGGAAAAGTGACATGAATGCTATTTTGGTATGCGAAGACTTTAAGTTTATCCTAATAGAGGAATGTCCTCCTGAGCCAGCCCCAAATGCTCACGTAATGCCTATAATAACTGGATTAAGGCCGATGAGAAAGCCCATAGCTATTTGATAGTATCCATGTCTGAGGTTCTTGCTGCACAACATGAGCCTATGGCGACAACATCATTGATTATGCAGTATTTACAGAACATGTTTGGGCAGCCTTCAGACCGAAAATAACATGAGGTAATAGTCTCTGTATTGACTGCTAGAATGAATAAGGTACATCAGTCTAAGATAATGTGTTAAGGATGATGTCTCATCTTAATATGGTAGAATCCCATGGTGCACGTATCAATGTGCAAAGCCAGGTATGGAAACCCTTCCGAAGAGTTTCTTGCAATTTAAAAGCAACTGTTCTATGAAAAAGTTGACTTTTACGTTGACAGAACTGCTAAATAATCTCACCAATTACAAGCCATTTATGATGGGTCCTCATAGGTCCAATGCTTAGGTAAATGTTGCCGAATCTTTTAAATCTGTAAAGAAAAAGAAGAAAGGCAATTGGAAGGCTAAGGAAAAACCAATGAAAAAGAAAAACAACAAAGCCTCTAAAGGTGTCAATGCAAAAGGAAAATATTTCCATTGTGAACAACAATGGCATTGGAAAATGAATTGTCCAAAATACCTATCTGAGCTTAAAGAGAAGAAAAATACAGGTAAATACGATTTATTTGTCATTGAGTCTCTTTTGGTGGAGGATGATAAATCCATATGGATTGTTGATTCTAGTGCCACTAACCATGTTTGTTGTTCTTTGCAGCTACTTGATTCATGGAAGAACCTTGCTGAAGGTAGCTTTACCATGAGAGTTGGGACAAAGGATGTTGTTTCAACTAGAGCAGTGGGAGTTTCCAATTTAAATTTTAATAAAAGTTATTTGTGTTTGAATGATGTGCTTTATATTCCTAGTTTTCGTAGGAATTTGAATTCTATAACAAAACTCATGGAATGTGGTTTTTCTATTTCATTTGATAATAAATAAGTTATTATTAGTAGAAATGGATTAACAATTTGTAAAGGAAACTCCGAGAATAATCTATATGTATTAAGGTCCTTAATGTATGAATCACTATTTAATATTGAAATGTTTAAGATTGAAAGATCTAAAACTAAACGGTAAAAGATTTCTCATGATGACACATATCTATGGCACCTTAGACTTAGTCATATTAACCTTGACCGGATTGATAGACTAATTAAGAACGAAGTTTAAAATTAGTTAAAACTTGGTATTTTACCTATCTATAAATTCTGTTTAGAATGAAAAATGACCAAGAGACCTTTTACTGGAAAAGGGATAAGAGCCAAAGAAACACTTGAGCTAATACATTAGAAGGTTTACATACCGATAAATGTAAAAGCCCGAGGTGGTTATGAATACTTCGTCACTTTCATTGACAATTATTCTAGATATGGGTATGCTTACCTAATGCATAATGCAGCAGAAGTCTGATACATTTGAAAATTTCAAAGAGTAATGTGCTGAGGTTGAGAACCAGTTAGGTAAAAGCATCAAAATTCTACGATCAGATCGTGGAGGTGAATACATTGATAGAGATTTTGAGGAATTTTTAATTGAACATGGAATTGTTTCACAGCTCACAACATCTGGAACACCATAAAAAAATGGTGTTGCAGAAAGGAGAAACCGAACCCTACTGAACATGATAAGATTAATGTTTAGTTATAGCACTCTACCTAGTTCATTCTGGGGGTATTCATAGGAAACAACAATGTATATCATGAATTTAGTTCCTTCTAAGTCTGTTCTTAAGACTTCCTTAGAGTTGTGGAATGGTCGTAAAGCTAGTTTGTGACATTTCCACATATGGGGGTGTCCAACACATGTGCTAAAGAACAAGACTACTCAGTTGGAACCACCTTCAAAGGTGTGTCTAATTGTAGGCTAACCTAAGAAAACTAGGGGTGGATTCTTTTATAGTCCAGAAGATAATAAAATATTTGTGTCGAAAAATGCTATATTTCTTGAGGATGACTATATAAGAGAATTCAAACCTCGAAGTAAAGTGTTACTTGATGAGTTACTTGCTGGTACGACCAGTACACCATTGTCAAATGTTTACAGAGACATAACACCTTATACATCTGAAAGTCAGATGCAAGTTTATCAGGATACCATACCACCTAGACGTAGTGAGAGGGTTGTAAGACAACCTGAACGCTATCTAGGAAATGGTGAGGTGTAAATTGTTGCATCTTGTGATGGTATAGATGATCCATTGACCTATTGTAGTGCAATGGAAGATACTGATAAAGAGGAATGGCTCAAAGTCATGAATCTTGAGATGGAGTCTATGTACTCTAACTCAGTCTGGAAACTTGTAGACCAACCTGATGGAGTAGGTTGCAAGTGGATCTACAAGAGAAAAAGAGGAATAGATGGGAAAGTACAAACTTTCAAGGCTAGGCTAGTGGCAAAGGGTTATATCCAAAAAGAGGGAGTTGACTATGAAGAAAATTTCTCGCCAGTAGCCATGCTAGAATCCATCTAGATTCTTCTTTCCATTGCCACATATTATGACTATGAGATTTGGAAAATGGACGTCAAGACTACATTTTTGAATGAAAATCTTGATGAGAGTATCTATATGGTACAACCAGAAGGGTTCATATCCCAAGGTCAAGAGCAAAAAGTTTGCAAGTTGCGAAAGTCCATTTATGGGCTTAAGCAAGCATCTAGATCTAGGAACATAAGGTTCAATACTACGATCAAGTTTTATAACTTTGAGCAGAACATCGATGAGCCTTGTGTCTACAAGCGCATCATTGATGGTAATGTGGTTTTCCTTGTGTGATGTAAAGATATTATCGGATGTGAAAATCTGGCTAGCTAACCAATTCCAAATGAAAGATTTAGGAGAGGCAAGTTATGTACCTAGGATCCAGATCATTCGGGATCGCAAGAAATGATTGTTAGCAATATCTCAAGCAAACTATATCTATAAGATTCTTGTACGATTTGGTATGCAGAATTCCAAGAAATAAAATTTACCTTTTAGGCATGGAATTCATCTGTCTAAAGAACAGTCTCATAAGACACCTCAATGAGTTGAGGAGATGAGACATATTCCATATGCTTCAGCGTTGGAAGTCTTATATATGCTATGTTATGCACAAGACCGAACATCTATTTTTCAGTGGGAGTAGTCAGTAGGTTTCAATCCAACCCAAGATTAGATCATTGGGTGGCGGTAAAACATATTCTCAAGTATCTTAGGAGAACGAGAAATTATATGCTTGTATATTCTAGTGAGGATATGATCCTGAGAGGATATACTGATTCTGATTTTCATATTGATGTCGATTCTAGGAAATCAACATCTGGATCAGTGTTCACCCTAGGTGGTGGGGCTATAGTATGTAGGAGTATAAAGCAATCTTGTATTACTGACTCCACAATGGAGACTGAATATATAGCAGCTTGTGAAGCAGTTAAGGAAGCAGTCTGGCTCCATAAGTTCTCAGCAGATCTATAAGTTGTTCCAGATATGGATAAACCACTATTATTGCGATAATAGTGGTGTAATGCCGAATTACAAATCACTAAAAAGCCACAAATTGGTGACAAGCTCAAAAAGTAGTCTTTTACTCCCAAGTATAAGAGTGTCGAAGTAATAAAATAACTCGATAAGTCCGGGGTCGATCCACAAGGAATAGATTTAGTAAAATAGAATGATAAATGGAGCGAAAAGAAAAAGGTTTGATTTGTTAAAGTTTTTGGAAAATTTTAATTGAAAATGCAGTAATAAAATGAAATACTAGAGTTAGGGGATCCACTTTTAATATTTCAAATCTAGAAATATCGCTTAATTATAATATATAAATTATCCTTGTTACCCAATTAATTTATCTTAGGAATTAATTATTCCAATATATAGAACCGGTCATAAGACGGTGGTCATTTCTGTCAATAACTAGTCCTGACAAGGTACTAAGTATGCTAAAAACATAAAACCAGCCATAAAGTCGGTGATACCGTATAAAACCAGTCATATAGGTGGTGATACCGTTTGTCTATAACAAGTCCTACCAAGGTACTCAATTATGCCAAAGTTGTATAAAATCAGCCATATATGTGGTAGAAAGATAAAATCAGCCATATAGGTGGTAGCAAGATAAAAACCAGCCATATAAGCGGTAGCCAATTTTGTCAATAATTAATCTAGATCTAAATCAAGTTTTAATCATTAGATTTCAATTTATTTATTATAATATATGCGAGATTGATCTAAGTTTTCATTATAAAAGCTTCACCCATTACCCCAGCGAAAATAAATTAGCTACTCATTTTGTAATTAAACATACTTTTAATTTTATTACTGAAAGAAAAGGACATTACAAAAAGCTTTAAATAAATAAACACACAAGACATTCTCTCTCCAAAATCTATGGAGAAATTCGGAAAGAAAGTATGAAAATTTCTTCTGCTAGAGGCTTCAATTTATAGGCAAAGTTTGGTGGGCGCGTCGTGACGCGAGTGCCACATTAGCGACACGTGTTGAGATAATAGCGAGTTTTTTGGTGTCTTTGTCTTATTAGGCACGTCACGACGCGTCGACATTTTCGTGTCGTGACGCAGAAGCTGAATTTTCGTTTTTGCCCTTTTCCAAGTCTGGTTTGTCCTGTCGAGCTTTCGAGCAGTATTTTACCTACCAAATAACAAAAATAACACAATAACACTCAAAACATAACTTAAAATATTATTTCACAAACGTGGCAAATTAAGGGGATTAGTGCAACTATAATGGTAGAATAATTGATTTATCATATAATAAATATACATTTTCTAGTATTCATCACGAGGTAAGCATATTGAGAGAAACTATCACCTCAACTGGGAGATAGTGCAGAGAGGAGATGTCGTTGTCACGCAGATTCCATCCGCAGAAAACCTGGCTGATCCGTTTACAAAGACCTTATCGGCTAAAGTTTTTGAAGGTCACCTAAATGGTTTAAGTACATTTCCCTCGTGTTTGTCACTCAAATGGCTTTTACCCGAAGTTAAGCTCATCCACACTTGTCTTTTACCTCTCTTTTCCTCAGATGAGTTCTCAAAGGATTTGAGCCTAGTATGGTCGAAACCCTTAATTTTATCCTAAATAGCACTGTTCATCTCAAACACAAGTACAATAGATAGGTAGACACAAGCAGAAAAAGAACGAGAAGATGACACAATTCATGAGATTTAATAAAGAAAGCCAATATAATACGAACGGAATAAGGAAAACATGCAGACTATCGATTGCAGCAAATGGGATAGTAGGTAATCAATTGTACTCAAAATTTGGGATTTTTAAACACACACAGGTAAATTATCTCAATCATCTCATCTCGACAATACGAACAGTAGGAAAAAAATTACAAATAGATAAAAAATTTAAAATTTGTACTCTCTTTATTCGCGTCCCTCGGACCTTTTAAAATGCCTTTTAAAATGTTTGGTGTAGTGGAATTTACCTAATTTTTATGAATTCCAAAATTTCCTCACCAAGTTTACCTACTGCATCAACGAGTCCTAAGACTATAGTACCCTAGGTCACCCAAACGCAGAAAGGAAAGTCGCATAATGCAGAAAGGAAAATCATACATACGCAGAAAGGAAAACAATACAGAAACACAGAAACTGAAAATGCTGAAGCTAATGAAACACAAACAAGAATAAGGAAATCTCACGAAAGAAAACAAAAGCATAAAGAAAAATAAACACACACAAAACAAGGGAATTAACAAAGCTAGTGTAGGCACTACATTTTTGCATATAAGTCCCGATGATGAGCCTCATATGGAGGCACTACCCGATAAGTTATGGAAGTCGCGGGAAACGGATATCGGAAGGGAAAATTCAGAAATCAATACCTTGTTGGACTTAATTCGTTTACTTAGCTTCGGGTTCGCTCGTTGGATCTATGTTTTAAAATTCATCCTTGGCCCTAAGCCCACACACCAAGCCCACCAAAAAGAACCATCCTACACGCCCATGAGCCTCCAAGCCCATTAAATCACATCCAAAAATATTCAAACACATTAAACACATGCTAAAATCCAATCAAATCTCATTCTTAAATTAAATAAAATCAAATCAAATCCCATAAATCACCTTCCTAATTAAATTAAATCACATGCCTAAACTAAATAAAGTCAAATCAAATCCCATAAATCACCTTTCTAATTAAATGGTTTTTTCCTTATGACACACTAATTAAATATTCCCCAATTATTACACAATCTTTTTCCCTACTCATACAAGGAAAACCCCCAACCCTCTCCTATAAAAAGAGAAACAAACAAAACCTTTGTTGGTCTCTAAGAACATCCCAAGATCATTTAAGCAATGAAATCATGTGAATACTAAAGTAAGAATGGCGGAATCATACTTACACTGAACATATGTTGGATGTGTTGAACACAAAAATTTGCTTCCTTGATGAATTCGGCCAAGCTTCTTCTTTGAATTGAAATCCAAGCTCCAAGCTTTATTGTTGATTCCAAGCTCCAAGCTTTGTTGTTGATTCCAAGCTCAAGGATTGGTTTCCCTAACACCTTGATATGATTCCTTGAATGTGCTAGCAAGATAAGAAAGAAAAACAATTTTCCCTTCTTATGGTGAAGCTCACGGCAATGAGCTAAAATGAGAGAGAGAGAGAGTTTCAATTTTCTTTTTGTTTTGTTTTCTAAAAACTTATGCCAAAAAAGTCTCACAACATTTGGTATATGCTTTTCCAAAAAGCATAAAGCAAAATGGAGGGAAAATTTGGCATTCAATGCCTCTATCTACTCCCATCATGAATAGTGACTGGTTGTCAATCATAAAAATGTGACATGACTTCCATCACTAAAGTGACAGACGATGTGACTTGCGATGTGACTTGTGGGCCCCACTTTAATTCAAAATTTTAGTGGGCCCGCAAACACATTTCGGGCTCGGGTTTGTTAATTAAATCAAATTTATTTAAATAATTATGCCTAGCAAAATTACTATTCACGTCGCTCGCGAATTAATTCTAAATCAATTCGTTAGCCCGAATTAAAAACCAATTTTAATTCCGCGTCGAAATCTAATTTCATTTAATATATCGAATATATCATTTGATCGATTAATTCCAAATTAATCATTCTCTCTCTTCAAATAGAAGTTTATCCCAGATAAATTCTCGCTGTAATAATCCTAGATTAATTATGTTCGAATCATACGTCATCGGTGAATCTTCGGGAAGCGACCCATGAGATCCCTGGATATATTGCAGTAAATCTTATCGTCGGACTATCCGAACACGTACGTACCTCGTACTACGTTTTTACCGATTTACGAGACATGGTTGGCTTCTAGCAAAGCACCGTGCCTACCCAATTCTCCAGAAATATTCTTAAAGGAATATATAATCTATATCAGGCGTAGTATACGTAGTATTGCGTATTTCGATCCAGTATCGGATGTCACATGCAAGGCTTGGGGCTGGAATAGTGTCTGCCCTGTACGAAGCATATATCGGACACAAGCAACTAGTCTCTTTAATCGGATAATCATGACCTTGTCATATTATCCCGATGGTTGCAACCAATTAGAGTACTAGTTTTATCCCTGCGTGATCATCATCTCCATATAACTGAAGTGATACTCCATCTTGACATCACACCCAATACACTACGATTCTTAATAAACCCAGAAGAGGCGTACACAGAACCTGTTAAAGTCCCGGACGACCAAAACCAAAGCGTATTGATTGTCGCAAGTACTAGTGATGCAAGTCTCAGGTTAAGAGCAAATACACCTACCTTGATGCGGATTCCCATAGACACATAGTCATACTACCAATGGGATTCCACGGGGTCTATACAGAGCGAAGCTATTTCCGTACCATTGGTAAACACAACCTCCTATCGCACTTGCATAAGTATCCAATACTTAAATATATGAGAACTATGCTGTTACGCTTCCATAACACGCACAAGTGCAATACTAGTCTATTCCGCATTATCGATGTCTAGTCTCGATAATACTACGACTAGGGATATTTTATGATTAAACCTTTATGGATTGATATTGTCTCATATCTTATAATCCGAAACTAATCATAGAGACTTTTATCATTTATATAATTAAGTAATCAAATTACAAAATGATAAAATGCAATTTCCATTGTCACATAGTTATTTGTACAAAAACCATAATGTCTTTTACAAATAGTGACGCTATGGGTCATAATTGTCCAACAATCTCCCACTTGGCCTATAGCCAGTCACTCAAGCATCTAACACCTGAACTATGTACATGTCGCTCAAAATTTTGCTGAGGTATAGCTTTCGTCAGCGGATCTGCAATGTTGTCCTCTGATGCGACCTTCTCAATCTTCACATCGCCACGATGTATGATCTCACGAATCAGATGGAAACGTCGAAGAACATGCTTGGATCGTTGATGAGACCGCAGTTCCTTAGCCTGCGTTATAGCCCCATTATTGTCACAATATAATGGAACATGCTCAGCTGCTAACGGAACTACTCCTAATCCAATTAGGAATTTACAGATCCAAACTGCCTTTTTGCTGCTTCAGCTGCAGCAACATACTCCGCTTTTGTTGTTGAATCGGCAACAGTCTCTTGCTTGGAAGATTTCCAGCTTACTGCTCCGTTATTCAAACAAAATATGTACTCGAATTGCGACTTGCAGTCATCTTTATCGGTTTGGAAACTTGCATCGGTATACCCAGTTACCTCAAGTTCTCCATCTCCATATATTAAGAAAGCATCCTTAGTTCGTCTAAGATACTTTAGGATATTCTTAACCGCCATCCAGTGACTATCACCTGGATCGCCCTGATAGCGACTACACATGCTCAAAGCATACGAGAAAATAGGTCGCATACATATCATGGCATACATGATCGATCTGACTGCCGAGGCGAACGATATCCGACTCATGTTGTCTCTCTCATCTTGAGTTTTAGGACACATGTCCTTAGATAGAGTGACGCCATGTGACACTGGCAACAATCCCATTTTGGACTGATCCATGTTGAATCTCTTCAACATTTTGTCAATGTACGTGCTCTGGGAGAGTCCAAGCAGCTTTCTAGATCTATCCCAGGTAGATCTTTATTCCTAGAATAAAGGTTGCTTCTCCCAAATCCTTCATGGAGAATTTTAATGAAAGCCAAGCTTTCACCGATGTTAACATGGGATTGTCATTGCCAATAAGCAATACATCATCAACGTAAAGGACAATGAATGTCAGTGCGCTCCCACTAACCTTCTTATATACACAAGGATCATTTGAACGAAATCATATTCTTTTATGATCTCATCAAAACGTTGGTTCCAAGAACGCGATGCTTTCTTTAATCAATAAATTGATCGATTTAACTTACAAACCTTGTTTGCAAGTCTTGGTACGACAAAACCGTCAGACTATTGCATATAAACATCCTTCAAAAGGTTTCCGTTAAGGAAAGTGGTTTTGACGTTCATATGTCATATCTCATAATCGAAATATGCAGCTATAGCAAGCATTATCCTAATGGATTTAACCATGGAAACGGGTGAAAAAGTTTCATCATAATCGACACCATGTCATTGACGATAACCTTTCGCTACAAGCCTAGCTTTGTACGTTTGTATGTTGCCATCCATGTCGGTCTTCCCCTTGAAGACCCATTTGCAACCAATAGGCTCTACGCCTTCTTGTGCATCAACCAGTGTCCAAACTTGGTTGGTGTACATGGAATCCATTTTGGAATTCATGGAATCTTGCCATAAACCGGAGTCGATACCTTGTATCGCTTCCTCATACGTAGCTGGCTCGGCTTCCTCAATAAGATTAATAGCCACATGAGGTGAGATCAGAAACCCATACCTCTCAGGTTATTTTCTGAGTCTCTCTGATCTACGCGGTCATTGTGTATTCGAAGATTGTGTACAGTCTCATCCCTGATGGACTGTTCATGTTCCGTTAAGGATTATTTGCCAGGAACAGTATCACTCTGATTTTCATCGAGTTCTACTTTCCTCCCACTGATCACTGCATCTAGGAATTCCTTCTCAAGGAAAACCGCATGTAGAGCAACAAATACTTTGTTCTCTTATGGGTGATAGAAGTAATATCCTTTGGTTTCCCTAGGATATCCTACAAATAGGCATTTATCCGATTTGGGTTCAAGTTTGGTACCTTCCAAACGTTTGACGTATGCCCAGCAACCCCAAATCTTCAGGAATGAGAAACCCAGTTCTTTCCTGTCCATATTTCATACGGAGTCTGTTGAACAGACTTTGACGGAACCTTACTCAAAATAAGTATTGCATTATTCAATGCATATCCCCAGAAGGAAATAGGTAGCTCTGTGCGACTCATCATAGACCTTACCATATCTAACAAAGTTCGGTTTCTCCGTTCGGACACACCGTTTAATTGCGGTGTTCCTGGAGGAGTCCACTGTGAAAGAATACCATATTCTTTCAAGTAATCAAGAAACTCATAGCTTAAGTATTCGCCACCATGGTCCGACCGTAATGTCTTAATACTTTTGCCGGTCTGTTTTTCTACTTCGTGTCGAAACTCTTTGAATTTCTCAAAGGTTTCCGACTTGTGTCTCATAAGATACACATAACCATAACGCGAAGCATCATCTGTAAAGGTTACGAAGTATTCATATCCACCTCTAGCCTGGCTAAACATGGGCCCACATATGTCACTATGAACGAGGGCTAACAGTTCGGTGGCACGTGCACCTTTACACAAAAAGGTGATTTAGGCATCTTGCCTAATAAACAAGATTCGCAGACGTTACATGAATTTGGATCAAATCGTCCAAGTACCCACTCTTCAAAAGTATGGATATATGTGCCTTGTTATGTGTCCCAGACGACAATGCCACATATAAGTTTCATCTTTGTTACTTACTTTAAGCCTTTTGTTGTTACATTATATGTTTGAGATTGATTCATATTCAAAATATAAAGACCATTATTTACATCAGCAGTGCAAATTTCCATATAATTTTTATACATAAAACACCCAGTGTTACTAAATACAAAAGTATACCCACATTGGGCTAACATAGATATAGAAATAATATTCCTAGTCAAACTAGGTACATAATAAAAGTTTGTAAGTTTAAGTACATGCCCCGAGGGCAGTTCCAAAACAAAAGTGCCAACGGCCAAAACGGCGACTCGTGTCTCATTTCCAACGCGGAGGTCAATCTCTACTGAGGCCAGTCTCCTGCTAATTTGCAGATCCTGCGCATCAGTACATATATGAGTACCACAACCAGAATCAAAAATCCAATTTTTAAAACTAGTAGTAGACATGTTTATTTCTATAACAAACATACCTGAAGCCGGTGCCTTGCCCGCTTTGATTTCCTTCATGTGTGCCTTGTACTCACAGCAGTAACGCTTCCAGTGACCCCACTTGCCGCACTGCAGTCATACATCTTGGGATTTGTCATTACCCTTCCCAGAAGGTTTTGACGATTTGGCCTTGCCTTTCTTCTTCTTCTTTACACCTCCAGTCGCCTTGGGCCAAGCCCTCGGAGTCTGAGATGTTGAAGCGAAGTGCGCCTCGCGCCTCTTGCCCTTTATAAGCTCTTTTTCTGCTTCGCGCAGTGTGGACATCAACTCTCCAAGAGTTTGGTCTTGGTTCAACATATTGTAGTTCATGATGAACCCACTCCAAATGTCTGGCAGAGACTGCAAGATCAAATCTATAGAAGTCTCAGCCTCAAAGACGATCCCCATCTGTCACAGCTGTTCAATGTCAGCAATCATCTGTGACACATGGTGCTCAACAGACGTACCCTCTGACATACGAGCGCGGAAGAGCTTCTTCTGCAACTCATATCTTTGCAATCTAAGATTAGATCAGTGAAGATCATGCAACTTCGCCATCATCTGATAGGGATCCAATCCCTTGTTTTGTCGACGGAACTGTTGAGTCATAGCAGCAAGCATTATTGATTGAGCAGTGAAGTTGTCATCGCTATGAGTCTTCCAAAGCTCTAGCTCAACTATCTGATCAGATCTAGGCTTAGGCATAAGAGGTTTCTCTATAGTGTAGAGCAACTCCTCGGATCCCAGGACAATCCTGAGATTCATGTCCCAATCTTGAAAGTTTGTGCCATTAAAGACATTATCGCCAATGACAATATCCCTAATGCTTAACTTTCTTGTCATCTTAATCGCAATAGTCCAACTATTCGATTAACGATGTATGGGTACAGTCTAACTGTTACAAGAAAAATAATAAAATATCAGTGCAAGTAATAAATATAATTGACGAAATAATTTGAAAGCACGTAAAGCTAAGTATTTGAACGAAATTACAAATTCAATACTAGCCTCCCACTATTTTTCGGTGAGCCTCTAACCCTCTGTTGAGTACTCGGGAAACCTAGTTTCCTAGTGGGCTAGGATCTCGTTAAATAACAAACAACCTTGACTTTGGCCAACAAGCTGTATGATATTTAACTAGGTAGATCTCTAAGATCAATTGGATCTCATCCAATTCCTAGATCCGGTAGGTGGACCTCCAAGTCCGAAACATATATACAATATATATGTCAATATATCCAATATATTTTCCTAACCTTTTTCCTCTGAATCAACTAAGCCTTGGCTTTGGCACAACAAGCTTAATGATTATAGTTAAGCGGAACCCATTAACTTTGGAAATCTTCGTAATCGATGTCGATGGACAAGAAGTGATCTTGACTTTGGCCAACAAATCACAACTTGGACAAGACATACGATATGGAACAAAGCCTTCATGACTCAAACACATCCGCGATGGACAAAGGTCTCGACTTTGGCCAACAAACCAGTGCCAATCTTGGATATTGAGTAAGAATCACTCAATGGAAGGAAAAACGCTTAATATTTATTGAGGGTTTTTAGTGTAAATTGGCAACCAATTTATTATCTTTGTTAGGTCTCATAATACACCCTTAAGCATGCATTCTAAAAGCATAATAATACAATAATGATATGCGAATGGATATCTCACAGATTGTTCATAGAACAAATCACTCCATTTCCTCTCCCCGGCTAGCACTATTCTGACTTCTACCCAATTACATAATACAATTAAAGAAACCTCATTAAAATTGAGGGGAATTAGGTGAGAAGAGAATTACAAAGAATCGAGAGAGATAAGGCTGGACACGCAGGTCCAATTTAATAAATTCTAAATTTACAAAAATTCCAAAATTGCCCTTTCCCTTCTAATATCCATCTGATATACATTATTCATTTAACACATTCATGTATTCACACAAAGCATGTTATTCAATCAATCTAATCCAATTAATTAATCTTTGAATAAAGTGATCATCCAATGTTCAAACAACGATTTGATTTGCGCGAGTCCAACTCGTTTAAGAATAAGTACTCGAAGTACGAATTCTTGAATTATATCGAACTATAATTTAAATCTAATTTAATTCGTATTCAATACTAATTCCATATTTAATTCCAAATTAAATAACTACACTTTTAAATGCGCCTTTAAGACTTAGATTCCAAATCTAATCTAAATGGGTCTCAAAGCCCAATTAACATCCAATGTCGTTTAATTAAAGTCCAATGGGCTTTCAATTAATTTCTTAAGGCATAGACTTTGGTCAATATGGGTCAAACCCAAATACCAAAGCCCAATTAAGGAATCACCATATTTGCCAAGAAACCAATTTAGGCCCATTAGGCCCAATTAAACATAAAAGGCTCATTTGTTATATTTGGACTTAATGGAATGGTTTAGGCCCAATTTGGATCCAATCCAATTGTCCTAAACCAATTTGGCCCAACCAAGCCCATTAGGCCCAAATACAACATTATAAGCTCAATTCTAAATTAAGCCCAACTAATTAAATTTTAATATTCCAAATATCATGATTTAATTAATTAAAGTGCTTAGCCATGATTAACTATTTAAATTAACATTTCCAAAATACAAATCTAATCAATTAATCATGCTTATCCATCATCAATACATGTCCAACATAATTGTAACAAAATCAACTCATTTCCATGCTTAAAGCTCACGGCATTAGTAGGGATTTTATATCCGATTCCGATTTCAATCCGATTGAATCTCAAATCAATATTTCCCAAGTCTTTAAACTCATCCAATGATCAAAAGAACAAAAAATACCATGACTTTAGGGCATATATGTATTCGGCCAAGCCTAAGATTTTGGGCAAAATTAATCCAATTATTGTTTTTTCTAAAATTGATCATGCATAACTCTAAGTTATCAACATACAAGCATACTCAAACAAACAATTTGATTAAAACATGCTCAAATAAAAAATACCCAAATCAAGAATATAAACCCTAAGTTCAATTTCATGCTCAATAAGGCTCATGATACCATTGTTGGTCTCTAAGAGCATCCCAAGATCATTTAAGCAATGAAATCATGTGAATACTAAAGTAAGAATGGCGAAATCATACTTACAAAGAACGGATGTTGGATGCGTTGAACACAAAATTTTGCTTCCTTGATGAATTCGGCCAAGCTCCTTCTTTGAATTGAAATCCAAGCTCCAAGCTTTGTTGTTGATTCCAAGCTCAAGGATTGGTTTCCCTAACATCTTGATATGATTCCTTGAATGTGCTAGCAATATAAGAAAGAAAAAAAATTTTCCCTTCTTATGGTGAAGCTCACGGCAATGAGCTGAAATGAGAGAGAGGGAGAGAGTTTCAATTTTCTTTTTGTTTTGTTTTCTAAAAACTTATGCCAAAAAATTCTCACAACATTTGGTATATGCTTTTCCAAAAAGCATAAAGCAAAATGGAGGGAAAATTTGGCATTCAATGCCTCCATCTACTCTCATCATGAATAGTGACTGGTTGTCAATCACAAAAAGGTGACATGACTTCCATCACTAAAGTGACAGGCGATGTGACTTGTGGGCCCTAATTTAATTTAAAATCCGAGTGGGCCCGCAAACACATTCCGAGCTCGGGTTCGTTAATTCCGAATTGATGATGACGTGGTTGAGTATGTCGTGGGAAGGATAGCCGGGTCTCAGGCAGAATTGCAGAAACTCAGGGATCAGGTAGAGTCAGTTACCCGCAAGCTGAAGGGTAAACATGAGGATTTGCTAGATTATGAGGCGATGACTTTTGAGGAGCAGCTGCCGGCTCAATTCAAGATGCCTGACATAGCCAGGTTCGATGGGAATGGGGATCCGAGGGTCCATCTCTAACAGTATGTTTCTATGATGAGTTCAGTGGGTCTGTCGAAGCGTTAGGTTCAGAAGATGTTCGAGATGTCGCTTGAGGGGGCACCAATGGTATGGTATCACGGCCTGGAGAGGAAGGTCAATGATGATTGGAGGGCATTAGCAGAGGCCTTTCTAAAGCAATATGTCACCGATTTAGAGATCGACTTATCGCTTCGTGACTTGGAGAATACCAAACAGAAGCCGAAGGAGAGCTTCAAGGATTATGTAGATCGCTGGAGGAGCCAACTTTTGAAAATGCAGACTCAGCCCTCGGAGAATGACCAGATCAAGATGATCATTAAGGGCACCAAGCCCTCTATTTACGGCAAGCTGAGGAGGATGACATCTATGATTGGTGATTTTCGACAGTTGAGGGAGACTGTTATGGATATTGAAGAGGAAGAAGCTGGGAACAAAAAGTTATATGGCCAAAATAGAAGGACTATTGGGGGGCCTTCAGGGACCATGTCCGCTACTGCTGAGGTCACTGCCATAAAAAATAGGTGGTTTTCCAACCTCGGTAAGCCTCTTACAAGGGTGTTTGAAAAGCTGAAGACGCAAGGACTCCTAGAACCCTTAGAGCCTAAACCACTTCCAGACCCTATACCACCCAACCTTGACCTAAGCCTATATTGTCACTTCCATCGGAGGAGAGGCCACGAAACTGACAATTGCACCCGCCTTAGGCATGAGATCCAGAACCTCATTGACGCCCATAAAATACCAGATCCAGAACAACCCAACACATACAGAAACCCTATACCTAACAACCACTCTGTTCTACCACCCACCTACATGATCAATTCCGGCCTACCTGAAACCTTTTTCCTCCAAAATCTCAACCACCAGGCTTTCTGCATTGGGATAAGGGATGTCAGCAGTGAAGAACCATAGGCTGAGGAAGAAGGCAATGCCGCTGACGTTTATTTCCCTGATTCATTTGATTGCAATCCTGCATTTTTTAATAATAAAGACATTGATTTTGCCTACTTGTTCGAGTTTTTGTCCTTAATAGTTAAGCATAGTCCGATGATGGAATTGTTTGCTTCAGGGTGAAACCTCAGAAACGATAAAATGCGAGAAGCACTCTCATCCGATATTTTGAGTAGTTGATCTTGACTAGATTCGTGAGCACTTAATTATAGGATCTTAGCAGTGAAAGCCTGAGCAGTCGGCAAGGTGACTAGTTAAAGAGATTACGGATCGATGAATGACTGTTCGCTTAGATGTTCATCCTGACTTACTTGTGTTACGATATGTGGTATGGTTGGAAACCAAAGAAAAGTCTCTCAAGAAGAAAATATAAACCACCTATAACCGATAAGCGTGAAGCTACCCATGGGCGAGTATTAGGACCACCATGAGGAGAAATGCTACCTTAAAGGGTAGGTGTGTTGAAAAAAGGAGAAAGAAAAAAAAGTTCGAAATGAAAAGAAAAAAGAAAGAGACGAAAAGAAAAGAAAAAGAAAACCATATCATATTGAAGTACGGAGAAGTATTTGCAGAGCATGATCAAAACATATAGGTTGGTTTGACTCATCGATCCCATTCTTTAAAACAAAATCATTGAGTTGGTTTACCCAAGGATCAGGCTGTAAAAGAACCTTAGCACACACACACTTTGAGTCTGGTTCAGATCATTTACTCAAACGGTCGGATTTGAGTCGCCTCGAGTACTTTGAAAGCTCTCTGGTTTTGACACTGAGCATCCTTTTAGGGCAACAATATGTACAACTATTGGGACTACCTCATAAAAGAGAGTAACGTGGCATGACAGTACGGAACACCACATCAAATGATCTACTTTGGCCGAGTGCAAGCAATGAAGAACAAAAAGCTAAACCAAGTCTGGGGGTGACCAGTCTACCACCGCGCGAATAAGGGGCATAACAGAATCTTGAGTCATGGGACCAAAGAAAACTGAGCAATCACCATAGAGAACTCGCAGAAGGAAATTGTAAGCCGACCCATGGGGCGATCAAAGACTTTTGTAGGCGAGAAGTACCGAAGAGCACAAGGAAGGCCTAACCCATCGGAATAGGAAATACATCCATGCATACATGCATACACGTCACATACACGCATTTTTGTTTTGTTCGCATGTTTTGAAGAAAAAGAAAAAGCGGCAAAGACAAACAGTTTTGGGAATGGATCCCAAGGTCGAGGCCCATATTACTAGCAGTTTCGGGAATGAATCCCAGGGTCGAGGCCCATATTATCAACATTTTCGGGAATGAATCCCAGGGTCGAGGCCCACACATATTATCAGCAGTTTTGGGGATGAGTCCCAGGGTCGAGGCCCACATCAGTATCTGTTTTGGGGATGAGTCTCAGGGAGAGAGATAAAGGAAAAAAAGATTTTATAATTGGCTGGAAAATATCAGTCAACCCCCGTGGATTTTGGTCAATCAAAAATTGAATCAAACTTATGAAAATTTATCAATTGCCCCTTAAACTCAAAATTCAAAATTTTGACCAAAGACTTTTAAGTGGAAAGACTATAATAACCTTACAAAAAAATTTAGAGTTATTACAGGAATCTTCCAGTGAGTCGTTCAGTGCTCATCTAATAAGCACCTATATATCTATACGAGTCTCAAAGACTCATGGTACATTGAGATGAAACCATCGTATCTCGATCTGATATACGACATGTACTGGTCTCATCAGATTTACTAACCGACCCATGTCAGTAAATCTTGACCAAGAGCTTAATATTTGAGAATATACTAAATAGTGACACATCTCAATGTAAATTACATGCCCCCGTGTAATTGTGTCACTATAATAAATATTTTCGGGTCTTTGTCTAATGTGTACATCGCTAAACTTACGTTAGTATCGATCTAAACTTAATTAGATTAATAATGTACACAAAATACAAGGGGTAATATCATTAAATAACTAATATTATGGAAAATGAAACTGTTCGTATTCATGACAATCACAAAGACGATATGAATTGGCGCTCTATGCACCAACACTGACAGTAACATCTTTTATTTTGTATTTAAATCAGCTGTATGTAGTAGCTAACAAACAACACACAGAGTTGAGCAACATAAATATTTATCTATATTGACTCTTTGTGATTGATGGTGAGGAATGCCCACTGTTTTGTATCAAAATACTGTTGAATCAATGTGTAGCCATTAGAGCACATAAATCATATTTTTGATGAATGGCAGAGGAAGACAGAAACTGGGATTGATGGCACTTGAATATTACAACAGAAAGCAGTAACATGCTGCTTATTGCTATCCTTCTTATTGAGCTAAGTCACTAGGAAGTACACATAAGTCTTATTCTTTTAAATCCTAGGAACTGTTTTTGGTATGTGGATACTTAGAACAGAGAGAGCAGGGAAACTCCAAATTTTTCTTTGGCATCTTTGTCAAATGCATCATCTCCCAGATACATATGGATGTAGGCCCTGCAGAGGAGTTCACTCTGAACATTGCTCACCACTTGGTCCATGACTGCATCCATCAACCAAAAATCTCTGTAATTTCTAAATTGAGTGCATACGTAACATCTACAAGCATTGCTTTTATTTTTTTATCTCACCTTTGGCTTTAAGGGTGTATCCTGGAAGGTGCGAAATCTCAATTACAGAGCCAGATGTTAGCTTGATGTCATCCGATGCTTGCCCCATCACCCTATAATCAACTCAAAAGGTCAAAATTTCAGGTAATAATGTCTCACTTATAGCTAAGTGAAAAATAGGCATATGTAGTGGCTGTGAAAGGACTATAGGGGTTACTTGTTTGCGAGCTCATCGTTTTTCATCCCACCAGTGAGTTTTTTAATGGATGCTCCAAGGCCCTCATCAAAATTCTTTCTGACCATGCTCATTGTGAGGTTAGAGAATACAATTACCATCCTCACTGTCATCCCCACATCGCTGTCAATTACCGCCTGATACATTTCCTTTGTGGCTTTTGCTGGTGCTTTCCCAATCTTTGACCTTAGAAGATCTTTCAGCTTCTCATTATCTGCATACATTCCTGCAAAATGAAGAATGATAAGGCTAGTTAAGTTCAAGATCTGGTTTAAATCTTAAATTGATCCAGTCTTCGAGTTATGATAAACCTGGTGACATTCTGAAAAATTTATGATTCTGTGTTAAATAAGCAATGCTTAAGACAAAATCTTGTTACTTAATGCTTTTCATGTTTGCAGCTGATATTACATTTCTGCAAGTAAGAGCAATCTCTTAGCTTTTTTTTGCAACACTTATCATATTGTTTTGGAGATTTTTGCACGTGCATGTGAGCTGATATTATTTTGCATTTGACGCATGTAATGTACCTAAGTTGACATGGATAAAAACCATTAAAAAAGTTGTAGCTTTTACCCAGCCTAATGAAATAATGATTTCGGATATAATACAATAGTGTCATAAAATTTATGTAGCGGAATGGATGAAAGGTTTTGTTTGGTTTGGTGAAGTATGTAATGCTGTAAAATCTAGAAGTATAGTAGGCAAAGGATTGAACAAAATTAACTGAAATCTTGATATATATATATATAGAACATTACCAAAGCCATAAATCTTGATGCCCATGCCAAGCATTGACTTCTTCCTCAAACCAACACAGTTCAGTTGCTTCCCATCGTCCAGCTTAACAGGAAATGAAACACCAGTTTTGGATTCAACCTCAACTGCTATTTCCCCCTCCTTAGGCACCTCATTACCGGCTTCTTTCGTGGATTTTCCCAGCTCTTCTTGTACTTTCTCATCACTTTGCTCTACAGCAACCTTAGTTCCATTCTCACAGATCACCTTCTCTTTAGCCAAGACCCCATTAGCAGCAGCAGGCTTTTCAAGAACAAGTGCCTCCTCAGCCTTGGCAATCACATTCTCAACAGCAGTTGTTGCCATTCTTTTTTCAACTAACAGAGAGTTAACACAGAGAGAATGAAGATGTTGAGTGCCTGTAGTGTTGGCAAATGTAAGGACATTGCATGGCTTTATATAGGGAAAACATGGTGAAGAAAGATGAAATGAGCATTAAATTGGCATGATATTGAGTCTGTGATTGGCCTACCTTGGTATCTGCATTAGATAAGAAAATTGAATGATGATAATCTGTAAATTGATTTTGCTTGCCTTGTCAAATGTCTACTATGTGTGCAATTCACACATATCAAGAGCTCGAAAAATTCTTTTATGTAATTATAATACCACTTCACTCATATAACAATTCAAAATATGCGTGTTAAATAGAAAAAAATAATTAAATAAATGATAATTTTGTTTAACACATCTCTTAAATATTATATAATTATAGATTAATTGTATCACGTCACTCATACAATATTGACAAGAAAGAATTACTCCAATAGCTCATCTTTTGATTGCTCTTTATTACTGTTTTATGCAATCCTTGAATTGCTCAATCTTTAACCATGACTGAATTTTTAATTATCAATCGTGAAGTAATCATTTGAATTATATAAGTTTAAACTTGTTTCTAACATGCAAGGCAGGTTGGTAAATTTTGTATTGATATCATGTTGATACTTCACTTCAAAGTTTAAACTTATGAAATAATGTTCACAAATCATATGTATAAATACCCTAAAGATAAATCAATTGATTTCACTTCTTGTAGATAGTATATATATTTTCCAAATTAATTATTAAACAAATATAATTATGTATCTCAAAAAATAAAAATCAGCAAATCAAATGAGACCACGTGTCACCGTCGTTAGTGGTAGCCGATGATATCAAACGACAAATTTACGAATTGTCGAATATGCCATTGAACTCCATTTTTTTTTTTTGAGATATACGCAATAATAATATCGCTTTATGAACGGCGCACGTCAGAGGCCCGACAACACAAATTCACAATCAAACTCACAAAAAAAGGAAGTGTCGAGATACCAAACTATAAATTAGTTTATATTTTTAATATAATATTTATAAATTTTTTTATACTCTCTGATATAGTAACTTCATTTGGGCTTCCTAGGAGTTCAAGCCCATGGGCCAACAGTTCCAGCTTCTGTTCTTTCCATTGGGCCTAGGAGACTTCCCAATTTATTAAATTTAATAATAATAATAATAATTAAAAAAAGAACAAACAGAGGTGCGGTGATCGTAGCCGTAGGGGTTTTTGGTGCAAGCAGTAGAAGAAGAAGAAGAAAGCTTCCGCCATGAAAGAGGGACAAAGCAGGAAACGCAAAAGAAGAAGAAGGCACAATAACAATAGTAAGCCTCAAAATCAAGAATCGTCTCAATCTAACAACACAACAACTGCAAAAAAGTATAAAAAGGAAACAGTTAAAATCAATAAACAAGATGAGCATCATCATCAAACTTCTGCTTCGGAAAAACGACCAAAACCCTCCAGCTTCCTCGACAAGGTCTCTCTTTCTCTCACTCTCACTCTCACTCTCTCTAGTATGAAATGTTTTTACGTAATTTTTGGATAATTTTGAGACATTGTTTTGTGAATGTGCAGATGCGAGCTAGGTTATCTGGAGGCCACTTCAGGATGCTCAATGAAAAGCTTTACACTTGCAGGTAATATTTTACTTTTTTTTAAAAAAAAAAAAATTGAGAGGTTATTATACATTTTATTGTATTGGGTTTTGTTTATTGGAGGTTTTATTTATCTGGGTGTCTTAAGTATTATTAGCTCTTATACTTACTAAAGTTTTAGTTTTAGTTTTTGTTCTTTTCTTATTTTTCTCACCAGCCAAAATAAGTTATAAAGATTGTGTAATGCTTGAAATATATATTTTGTAGTGTGTGTGTGTGTGTGTTCTTTTAGATGCTGAATTTTGATTGTCAATATGAGTACAGTTTATGATTTCTTATCTCACTGGTCATGAGTTTTTTATTTTGGCATAGATGTTATTGTGGAATTTGGCAGTAGTATTAATTTTGAAGGCAATTCTGATTGTTTTTGCTTCTCTATGTCAGTGGAAAAGAAGCATTGGATTACTTCAAAGAAAACCCATCATTATTTGATATGGTAACTTTTTTTTTGATTTTTTGAATTTCTCTCCACAAGAGTATATGCCCATGCTATCTCTTCTATTTAATATAATATAACTTGGTAATAGTATGGTAAGAAATTTTAGGTTAGAACTTAGATGAGTAGTGCTTATGTTCACAGACAATGTTTAGATATAGCCTATGAATTATATAGGCCAGACTACCTTGATCCCGATATCTAGAAGTTATATAGTCCTTATTTACCTTATTTAGTAGCAGCAACTCACATCACATCTAGAACTTGAACCTTAGCATCAAAACTTATTAGACAACCCATGAATGATCTCAATGCCTTTGAATGTTACATAAGATATGACTATCAGTGTCCTATGCATATCATACATGTGTTTGAAATTCATATTATTCATTTACAAAGAAACGAAGTATTTGATGCTTTCCAATTTCATTAAAAAATAACTATATGAAAACATAGAGTTTAAAGTTCCAAAGTTTATCAAGGTGTAAAGTTCCAAACTTCCAATATAATTGCCTCAATTTTTCTTCCTTTTCCTTTGTTTCTTTTTTGGTCTTACCGAAGAAATTGCTTCAAGCAATGTTTTATGGTATTATCACTTGTTAATTGTTTATTTGGAGCATTGTTTTAACTTAGTTTACCTGCCAGTATCATTCGGGATATCAAGAGCAAATGTCGCATTGGCCTGAGCTGCCTGTTAATATCATCATAAAATGGCTAAAGGATCACAGCCCTTCTTTAGTTGTTGCTGATTTTGGCTGCGGTAATGTTTTTTTTCTGCATTCCATAAAATGCTGCTAATTGCAATGGTCAATTACCACATATTTCTTAGTAAGCCTCAATACTGTTTATGCTCTTTTAGTTGCTCTGTCAATGTAATCCTGCTATATTGTTTTTACAGGGGATGCACGCCTTGCAAAAAGTGTGAAGAATAAAGTCTTTTCTTTCGATCTTGTCTCAAATGATCCTTCAGTAATTGCTTGTGATATGTCAAATGTACGTTTTTCTTTCTTTTTCCTTTTCAAAGCTTTAATGATATGCGTAATTATTTGCATTTAGATATTAAACCAACAATTCAATTCATTAATCTTCATTCCTTCTTAGGGCTTAAGTAGTTGGTGAAATTGCCTACAAGCACTCAACAATAGCAACTATACCCAAGATTGGGTGAATTGGGTACTAAACACAATAATGCGGAATTAAAATTCTTTTAAATTTTAAGCTACATTTTTTTTGGAAATCGTTGGAAACCCCGCCGCCAAACCACCCCTTTCGGGCTTAAGCGGAGCAGGTAAAACCCCGACTGTCTCAGGCTCTTACAAGAAACGCACTCGCTGGATTCGAACCCAAGACCTCAAGGTGAGATCCTGAGCCCTACACCACCAAGCCACGCCCCTTGGGGACAATTTTAAGCTACTTACTTAGTAGTTTTACCAATTAAGCTAAGAATATAACTTTCACAATTGATATAAACATGATTAAAATGCCGAAAGTAATTATCAATGTCAATTTCTCCAATAACAAATTTTACTATGTCATATGTAAATATAATGTAAAACTTGCACTAAATGAAAGAGTTAGGGATAGAGAAATTTAACATCATAATTTATAGTGGTTCGGCGTCAATACCTACGTCCACTACTCCAAGCCGCGCTTAAAGCTTTCCACAATGTAAAAGTGAATTCATATTTTACACCAAGAGTTTTCTGCGGTTCACTCCCAAACTGTTACAATAGAGGTCTTTGATCCAAGGCTCCTCTTAACCTTCCCTAAGGTTTTCTTCCAAGGCTCCCCAACCTTTACAACAAGAGATTTTCTTACAAGGCTTCTCTTAAATCTTTTACACAATTTCACCCTTTTGAGTATTCTCACTCACACAAAGGATTTCCACAATCTCAATTGTTTGATATAAAAAGTTTTACAAACACAACTTGGGTACTCACAGGAGATAAAGAAAATTTAAGTGTAAGTGTTTACCAAAGTAAATTCAAGCTCACTATATGATGATGAATATGTAGTGTATGGGCTTTTTAAGATGAAGAGAGTGAATGATCAATAAGGTTTTGTTTCTCTCTTTGTTTGTGCTTTGAATAAATTATTTGAAGGTGTTAAAACTTAGCAAAAATGAAATGGGGACTCAATTTATAGAGAAAGAGAAAATTGTCCCAACTTCTGTCCTGAGACCGGTGTGCCGGTGTTAGGGATCGGTATGCCGGTCTGCCAATTCAAACGGCTATAAGAGTATGACCGTTGAGCATTTAAGCGCATGACTTACCGGATTACTGACCGGTAGGGGTGGCAATTTGGGTTATGATTCGTTTATTCGTTCGATTAGATTCACTTTAAAGAGAATACGGGTTTGGAAAAATGGATTCGTTTAATAAATGGGTTGATTCGATTCGATTCGTTTGTTAAACGATCAAATACGAATTTAAGCTCATTAATTCGTTTATTCATTAAGGATTCGTTTTATTATTTTATTTTAATTGTTACTGTTAATTTTCAATTAAGATTCGAGAAATTATAACTAATTACCATAAAAAAATATATTGTCGATATTTAGTGAGGTATTTTTAGTGAATATATTAATTACATATTTAATATATATATATATATTTATGAAAAATTAATGTAAATAAATTATGATAAATTATGTTATTGAATAATATTATGACTAAATGAATATTCGTATTCGATTCGTTTAATAAACGAATCGAATACGAATTCTGATATTAGGATTCGTTAATAAACGAATCGAATATAAATCCATCATATTTTGATTCGATTCGTTAAGGATTCAATACAAATTCGATTCGTTGATTCGTTTTGCCACCCCTACTGACCGGTATGGAGACCGGTATGGTTCAGATCGATTCCAGAGAGCATGTTCATTCCAGGTAGACAGGTATGGAGACCGGTGTAAGGTCTGGCCAAGTTCCAGACTTCCAGTAATGGTGTTTTCAGAACATTGAGATCGGTGAGGTCTATTAGGGATCAGTAGATCGGTTCCAGTGCATAAATCTCAGGATTTGAAGTTTTAAACCATATGCACATGACTCTAATGCAATATATGAATGTGTATGAGTCCTATGAGCTTAGAGTACTTGAATTAACAACTCACTTACATTGAGAGCCCTAAGCTTTAAGAGTTCGCTTGATTTCTTCATTTGAGTTACAATCTTCACATCCATGTTGCTTCGACATTTTTTTGTATAGTTTTGCGATTTCTTCGAAGTTGCGAGTGTTGCATCATCAAAATCAATCATCAAGTTCAATGGCACTTACAATCTCCCACTTTTTGATGATGACAACTTTTAAAACTTGTGAGCTTTAAGAGTCCAAAATTTGTCGTCAATATCGCTCCCCCTCACAAGTTTTATCTCATCTATGAATATCTCCTTTGCCATTAGCAAAAAGAGTGGAGAAGCAAAGATAATGTGCGAAGAAATATAAACCAACGTGTACAAACGGCATTTAGAAGTTTCTCCTCTTTTGCCAGAAAATCCAATGTTCATGTATAAATATTCATCAAAATCATTCAAGTTATACTAATATCCATGCATTTCATTATCAACCAAAAATTTATCAATGGCAAAGCATATCCGATGCAAATAATCCACAAGAATCACAAATGTCATAAATGTGCAATAAATCCAATGTGATACCAATTATGATTAAAATTACAATCAAAGTAAGAAATATAGGCGAATATTACACTTCTGCCTCAATTTTCAATTTTTGAGCATTTGAAATGATTCAAACAAATTATCACTTAAGTCAATGAGTTTCATTAATGCTCAAATCATGCAATTAAAATCAAATAAGGAAAGTCGTGTATAAGTTCATACAATTTAGCTCAAAATGCCCAATCAATAGCATGCTTCACAATTATGTCCAATTCATAGCAACAATTAAAGCATTTTCAAATAGGGTGGAGGAAACGGTATTAATGTTTTCGTAATCACAGATTTTACCTTTACAGTTGTCATTAAGTGACATATCCACCATTCTTGAAACTAGTGAGAGAAGAGAATTGAGTAATGCTCCATTAAAATTGCAGCTTTCATTTGAGGAACCGTTTTCCTTGTTTTTCATCTTCTTCACCTATTCAAAGAAATTCACAAACTTTTTGGTACCCAAACTTTCTTGGGTCATTGACATTGGGGTTAAGTCTTAGTTCCTTTCGGCTTTCGGAACCCATGCATTCACTTTTTCCTTTTTGTATATGCAATCAAATATCTCATGTCATTTTCTATTGCATGTATGACATGAGACATTTGCATCACTAGTAATATGTGTATATGATGAGGTGGATGCCCTTACAAAATAATTTTTCAAGAACTTTTGTTTGATGTAAGGTTTGTATCCCAATCCTCCCTTATCAAATACACACATTTGGGAACCAAATAACATTTTAATCTCTTCTCACATAAAATAAATTTTGTTATAATATTATGTAAATCCACAATCTTTTTGTTCAATGCAACATTTTCATCCATCATAGATTTGCAATCACATGTAGTAGAACTAGATGGCATGCTCAAAATACTCTTTCCCAATTTCACATTTTCCTCCTTTAAGCATACAATCTATTTTTCATGAATTTCATTTTTCTCAACAATTGATGCATGAGCATTTAATAATGATGAATGTATCTTTTTGAGTAATTTATGCTTCTTTATTAACGAATCATATAAATCATGCAATTCATTAAAAGTGTCAAGTAATTCATCACATTCAAAGGGATCATGTACCTTTTCTTTATCACTCTCATCTAGTAGGTCATCATCATCAATAGCCATAAAGGCAAGATTTCTCGTTCCCTCTTCACTTTCTTCCTCGGATGAGCTAGTGTCGTTATCGCTCCAAGTTGCCTTCTTCTTGAATTTTCCCTTGAATTTCCTCATTGTGTAATCGACAACTATATGATCCGGTTTCTCGCACTCAAAGCAAGTGATTTTTTTTATCCTTCTTGTACTTCCTTGGCCAATTGTCCTATTTCTTCTCATCAATCCAAAATTTTCGTTTTAACTTCTTGGATTTGAGGAATTTCTTGAAATTCTTTGTCAAATGTGCCAAGTCTTCATCACTATCATCCTCATCATTTGAGCTTTCACTATCATCTCTTCTCACAAATGATTTAAGGGCTATACACTTTTCATTTTTATCTTCTTCCCTTAAATCCTTCTCGATCTCCATCTCATACTCCAACAATTTGCCCACCAAATCATCCAATTTCAAAGTATTCATATTATTAGATTCTTTGACGGTGGTGGTGCAATTCCTATATTCCTTAGGAAGAGACCTAAGGATCTTCTTGACTTGATCACTTGTACTAATGTTTTTCCTAAAACACTTAGTTGACCTCTAGAAATCATTTTGTCAACATCTTCACTGGCATCCATCTTAAAGCTATCCAACTCACACATGAACCGATTTATCTTGGATTCTTTAACTTGGCTAGTGCCCTCATTGACAATCTCCAAAGACTTCCATAATTCATAGGCATTGCTAAATTTCGAAAGTTTGTTGATCTGGCTCCGATCAATTGCGCAAAATAAGTGCTTGAGAGCCTTTGCATTGTTGGAGGCTTCCATGTAGTCCTCGTCGGTCCATTCGGATTGCGGTTTTGGAAATTCCATACTGTCGCTGTCTTTCTTCATTGGCATTTTTGGACCTTTGGTGACCACTTTGTATGATTGCACATCAACGGTAAGGAAATAGTTTTAACATCCTCAACTTCCAATGATTGTAGTCAGTTCCGGTGTAGATCGGAGGTCTATTTGTTGAAGCTCCCTCGGCAAAGTTAGTTGTGTAACTTGTAGACGCCATTTGATATTTTCTCGGATGGTCAAATTCTTTGTGAGAAGTCCAAGCTCTGATACCAATTGAAATTGCCTACAAGCACTCAAACAATAGCAACTATACCCGGGGGGGGGGGGGGTAAATTGAGTACTAAAAACAATAATACGGAATTAAATTCTTTTCAATTTTAAGCTACTTAGTTAGTAGCTTTACCATTAAGCTTATAATACAACTTTCACAATTTATATAAATAATGATTAAAATGCCGAAAATAATTATCAATGTCAATTTCACCAACAACAAGTTTTACTATGTCATATGTAAATATAATGTAAAACTTGCACTAAATGAAAGAGTTAGGGATAGAGAAATTTAACATCATAATTTATAGTGGTTCGGCGTCAATGCCTACGTCCACTACTCCAAGCCGCGCTTAAAGCTTTCCACAATGTAAAAGTGAATTCATACTTTACACCAAGAGTTTTCTGCGGTTCACTCCCAAACTGTTACAATAGAGGTCTTTGATCCAAGGCTCCTCTTAACCTTCACTAAGGTTTTCTTCCAAGGCTCCCCAACCTTTACAACAAGAGATTTTCTTACAAGGCTTCTCTTAAATCTTTTACACAATTTCACCCTTTTGAGTATTCTCACTCACACAAAGGATTTCCACAACCTCAATTGTTTGATATAAAAAGTTTTACAAACACAACTTGGGTACTCACAAGAGATAAAGAAGATTTAAGTGTAAGTGTTTACCCAAGTAAATCCAAGCTCACTAAATTATGATGAAGATGTAGTGTATGAGCTTTTTAAGATGAAGAGAGTGAATGATCAAGAATGTTTTGTTTCTCTCTTTGTTTGTGCTTTGAATAAAATGTTGGAAGGTGTTAGAACTTAGCAAAAATGAAATGGGGACTCAAATTATAGAGAAAGAGAAAACAGTCCCATCTCTATTTCCTAAGATCGGTGTGCCGGTGTCAGGGGCCGGTGTGCCAGTTTGCCAATTCAAACGGGTATAAGAATATGACCGTTGAGTATTTAAGCGCATGACCTACCGGATTACTGACCGGTATGGTCAGCCTGGCTCTAGAGAGCATGTTCATTCTAGATAGACTGATGTAAGGTTTGGCCCGGTTCCAGTAACGACGTTTTCAGAACACTGAGACCAGTATGGAGACCGGTGAGGTCTATCAGAGACTGGTAGACCAGTTTCAGTGTATAAAACTCAGGATTTGAAGTTTAAAACCATATGCACATAACTCTAATGCAATATATGAATGTGTATGAGTTCTATGAGCTTATAGTATTTGAATTAACAACTCACTTACATTGAGAGCCCTAAGCTATAAGATTTCGCTTGATTTCTTCATTTGAGCTTCAGTTTTCACATACATGTTGCTTTGACATCTTTTTGTATAGTTTTGCGATTGCGTTAAAATTGCGAGTGTTGCATCATCAAAATCAATCATCAAATGCAATGGCGCTTACAGTTGGAGATAGTGCATTTCTGTTGTTGTTGAAGAAGGCAGAAGTCGCATTGCCAATGGATATAGTGTCTTAGTTTCTTTTTGTTGTATGTAGTAGCCAATATGCAAATAGCCTATTTTTGCCCGGCATGTTTAGCCACTGGTCTTTTGGGCTTAGGCTATAGTGACAACAGACATGCTATTTATCAGTTGGCAGATGCAACTATTGATTATCACACCCATACAAGCACAAACCAGAAACTAGACTCATCCTTGTGCTCTGATATTATTATATCAATATACCTCATGATTTGGTTGTGTGGAACTGTGGATGTATGTCAAACAATAGAAATGTCAGGTGCTAATTGCATTATTTCTGTGGCTTTCACTGGGTTCTTTGAAATGTTGTGATTGACAGTCAGGAATATGCTTTGGAACTCTCTTCTCTTTGGGGAGTATTGAAAGACTGGTTGTAAATGCCCTCACTTGTATTTTATTGTTTGTGCTCACTGGCAGATACCCCTCAACTCATCGTATGTAGACGTTGCTGTCTTCTGCCTTTCATTGATGGGGACTAACTTTCCCAGTTACCTTCAGGAAGCACAACGAGTTCTTAAGCCAAGGTTTGCTGGTCAGAATTATCTTTGAAATGATTAGTTTATTTTTTAATTTGCAATTCCGCTGATTATGGTGTATCATAGTGGCTGGCTTTTGATAGCAGAGGTGAAGAGCAGATTTGATCCAAATACTGGAGGAGCTGACCCAAATGAGTTCTCAAAGGCAGTTTGTGATCTAGGATTTGCCTCCCTGTCAAAGGTTAATTTATCTTGGTCGCATTTGCCTCTATTATTGATAACTTACTCATGCTAACTGATAAATATTACATGCAGGACTTTTCAAATAAGATGTTTATTATGTTTTACTTCAAGAAAAAGGTTAGTAGCTCATTGTAGATTAAAAAAAAAAGGTACTGTAATTCATGTGATGTCCATTGTTTCTGCTAAGGAAGTGCCATATAATTTGATACTCGTCAATTTGCATCTTTTTCTTTTGCAGGAGAAGCAGAACTCTAAGAGCAAGGAAATCAAATGGCCTGAGTTGAAACCTTGTTTGTACAAACGTCGCTGAAATTCAAGTCGAAATGTTCCTCGCTTGTTTCTTCTCTTGACAGAGTGATTCCCGTTACCAAGCTTCTAGTACACTGGCTATATATGTTGTAAGTTGAACAAAATTTAATCTAATAGTATAGAAAATTTTTAGATTACTTTTTTCACAAATAGTATCTGTTCAATTCAGTATGTATAATTTGCAAGATGCTA
>SKCR01041744.1:0-42076 GCA_019454045.1 Zanthoxylum bungeanum | reverse complement strand
AAAAGGCAATTTCATTATCACATAGTTAATTTTGTACAATAATACAATATCATTTACAAACAGTGACGCTATGGGACATAATGTCTAACAATTAGCCGGGTGGGGGCAATTTTAGAAATTGTGTGTAATAATTTGATTTATTAAATTGGACCTGCGTGTCCAGCCGTATCTCCTATTTCTTTGTATTCTTCTCACCTATTCCCCTCCATGTAAATGAGGTTTCTTTAGAAGTGTAGTTGTAACGGGTAGAAGTAAATACTGTTGCTAGCTGGAGAGAGAAAGTGAGAGATTTGATCTAGGATCAATGTGTAAAATATCCATCCGCATATCCTTATTATTTTATCATATGCACTTTATTATGTGTTTAGAATGCATGTTTAAGGGTGTATGATGATGATACCTTAACAAAGATAATTAAATTGGTAGCCAATTTGCACGCGAAAAAAACCCTCGTTAAATATCAAGCGTTTATTTTCCTTCCATTGAGTGATTCTTAATCAAGATCCGAGATTGGCAGGGGGTTGTTGGCCAAAGTCAAAGCCTTGTCCGTTGAAGATGTGTTTTAATCACGAGGCTTTTCCATATCGGTGTCGTGTCCAAGTTGTGGTTTGTTGGCCAAAGTCAAGACCACTTCTTGTCCATTGACATTGATTACGAAGCTTCCATGTCAATGGGTCCGCGCTTGACTGGGATCACTAGGTTTGTTGTGCCAAAGCCAAGGCCTAGTTGATCAGAGGAAAAAGGTTAGGGTATACATTCGATTGTATAGGCATATATAAGATATATGTTTGGGACTTGGATGTCCACCTACTGGGTCTAGGAGTTGGATGAGATCCAATGATCTTAGAGATCTACCTAGTTAATTATCATACAATTTGTTGGCCAAAGTCAAGATTGTGTGATATTTAACGGGATCCTAGCCCACTAGGAAACACGGTTTCCTGAGTACTCGACAGAGGGTTAGAGGCTCGATAAAAATAGTGGGAGGCAAGAATGAATTTGCAATACTCGTTCAATTACTCGCCATACGCGCTCATTTAAATTATTTCGTCATTAGATTAAATGTTAGTTAGACTAATATTTAAATTGTTGTTTTAATAAACAGTTGGACTGTATTATACTTGATTTATATTAATTGGATTATATTAAATAATATATTTGAATTAATTAATTTCAGTTTACAGTTGATTTTATAATTGGATTATAGTAATCAATGTAATGAGGTTAATTAATTTGGATTATATTGATTATATAGTTGGACTATTATAATCATTATAATATATATAGTACCACTAATCGTTGATTAAATAGTTAGACTATTGTAATCAAGATAAAATTGAAAAGTTGGATATTTAAAATAATCTGGGATTATTAAAATATTTTAAAATGATTTAATTTTCAAATTGGGAATAAATAATAGGTTACTTTATTTGATAAAATAACTTATTATACCTTAAGCCCAAAATTAAGCAAAATAAGTAGAGCATAAAATCTTTGGAGATTTATGTGATGATGACTTTAGTGCTTAATTTAATATACTTGTCATAAATCTAATTTTAGATTTAAGAAGTTTTAAAATTGCCAATTTATAATTCTTGGAGAATTAATTGACTATTCTAGAGGAGATAAAGTCAAAGTTTGCAATTGGGCATGTAGCACGAGGTACACATCGTTTCGATATTCCGAAACCCAAGGCTTGGCCAAAGGTTTGTGAAATATTGAAAGGATAATTGACATATCCCAAAGTGACTACCATTTGGATATGGAAGACACGAAGGAATTAAAGAAAGGGCAAGGCTCTTACTTTAAAAATGTTTGTCTTAGTTATGTTCACAGCTAGTATTGAAATTAGATTTTAAATACTTAGTGTGGTACATAAAATATATGTATTGATGTTCAGAATCTGCTTTGAGCAGGATACTGACTTCAAGCTGAGATTGCTCTGCCGAATCGGAAACGGGACGAAAGTCGCTGTTTCGATCGTAGATACCTAAGTTTAGGAACTACCCTTCGGGTGTGTGCTTGAATTAGGAACTGTTATAATGTAACTAGTTTGACTAGAGACATTATCTCTATATCAGTGTTTAATCCGTTGCGGATAAAACCTTATATTATAGAACACTAAGTGTTTTATTATATAAAGATGATACTGAGATAAATACATTAGATGTAAATAACAGAATTTAATTTTGAATATAAATAAAATCTCAAACATATAAAATGACAAATAAATAGCTCAAATTGATTTGATCAATAGAGACTTATTTGTGGCATTGTTCTCTAGGACACAATTTAATTAGACTCGTATATCCACACTTTGAAGAGTGGGTACTAGGATGATTTGACTATTCAAATAAGGTCTGCGAATCTAGTTTATTAGGTAAAGTACCTAAAATACTATTACTTGGTAATAGGGAAAGGGCACCGATATGTTAGCCCTATTCATGGTGAAGTAAGTGGGCCCATATCTAGCTAGGCTAGATGTGAACATGAATATTTCGTGACCTTAACGGATGTGGTATCACATTATGGTTATCTGTTTCTTTTGAAGAACGCAGATCGTAAACTTTTGAAGTTTCGTCCGACACGAAGTAAATAAACAGATCGGCTATAGTATTATTCCGCCACGTTAAGACCGTAATGGAAAATACTTAAGCAATAAGTTTCGTACATACATGAAAGAGTATGGTATTCTTTCAGATGAGGACTCCTCTCGGAACACGTCAAAGTGACGGTGTGTCCGAACGGATTAACCGAATCATGTTAGACATGATAAGGCTAATCATGAGTCGTTCTGAGCTACCATTTCCTTCAACGGATAAGTTTTAACCATGCAATAACTTATTTAGAATAAGGTTCCATATAAATCTGTTTGACAGATGTCATATAGGATATGAACAGGGAAGAAACGAGGTTTCTCATTCTTGATAATTTGGGTATGCCAGGCATAACGTTTGGATGATACCAAACTAAGGACCCAAATTGGATAAGTGCCAATAAGGTTATCCTAAGGGAACCATAAGTATAGTACTTATAAATCTCACATGAGAACAATGTGATTGTTGCTCACCATGCGGTTTTCCTAAGAGGAATACGATATGCAGTGGTCAGTGGGAGGGATAGTGATACTGATGAAAATCAGAAGTAATACTGTTTAAGGCACGAGGTCTTAATGGAACACAAATAGTTCATCTATGATGAATCTATACCATTAATCTTCGAATACACAAGACCTGAGTAGATCGTTAGAGTCAGAAAATAACCTAGGGTATGGGTTTCTGATCTAACCTCATAAAGATGTCAATCTTATGAGGTATACCAACCGACTACGTTTTGAGGAAGTGATACAAGGTATCGAGCTCCCTATATGGCAAAGTGCCATGAGTCCGGAATGGATTCCATGTTTAACAACTATTTTGGATACTAGTTGTTGTACCACAAGGCATTGCGCCTATGGTACATTAACGTCTTCAGGGAAGACATACATGGAAGGCAACATACCAACGTACAAAGCCGGGCTTTTGACGAAAAGATATCGTTATCAACATTGTGTTAATAACGGTTCAACCTTTTACCTGTTGCCATGGTAAATCCATTTTGAAGATGCTTGTGTTGATAACTGCATATTTCATCTATGAAATGTGTCAGTTGCAGATCAAAATCGCTTTCCTGAAAAGGAAATCTTTTGGAGGATGCTTACAACCTCCTGACGATTTTGTATAACCGACAAACAAGGTTTTCAGGTTATTCGATCCATGTTTGGATTGAAACAAGCATAAGGTTCTTGGAACTGACGTTTTGAAATAATCATAATAGTTTATGATTTGACTCAAAACGAAATAATTCTTGTGTATATAAAGAGGTTAGTGGGGAGGGCACTGACAATGAAATTCCCATAAAGCTATCGGTGAAAGCTTGGCTTTCATAAAAATTCTCCGTAGAATTCTGGGAGTAACAACCTTTATTCAAGGAATAAAGATCTACAGGGATAGATTTGGAGTTGTTAACACTCTGGAAATTGTAAATTTAAAATGTACTTGTATTGGTGTCTCATACGCTTCGAGCATATGGAGTCACAATCGGGTCAATCCAAGTGATAGTCACTGGATTGAAGATTAAGACATCTGTTGTATCTGAGAGAACTAAGATGTTGTCTTAAACTATGGAGATGGAGAACTTGAAGTGACTGGGATCACTGCTGCAAGTTTCCAAACATTAATAATACGGTACTATAAAGTTTGAATAACAGGACAGTAAGCTGGAATATTCCGAGCAAGATAACTGTTGCCGAATTAACACAAATGCGGATTATTGCTGCAGCTGAGGCAGCAATAGAAGCCATTTGGATCGATAATAATCTAATTATATTAGATATAGTTCTTTTAGCAGCTGAGCTAGGCGTCAGAACAGGCTAGGAAATTAAAGGTCTCATCGACGATCCAGATATATACTTCTATATCATCTGATTCGTTCGGATCTCATACATCGTGGTGATGTGATGATCGTGTAAATCGCGTCAGACGATAATTAAGCAAATCCGCTGACGAAAATCTTTTCTCAGCATTTGAGCGAACCGTACATAGTTCGGGTGTTAGACACTCTAGTGACTGGCTATGTGCCAAGTGGGAGATTGTTGGATAATATGACCCATAGCGTCACTATTTGTACAGATCACGTGTTGTTGTACAAATTAACTATGTGACAAGGAAATTGCACTCTCACCATTTGTGATTAGATCACCATAGATGTATAAATGAAGAGAGGTCCATATGATTAGTTCCTGGATTGAGATGATATGAGACAGTATCAGTCCACGAAGGATTAATCATTAATATCCCTAGCCGGAGTATTATCGAGACTGGACATCGATAATGCGGAATAGGCTAGTATTGCACTTGTGTGCGTTGTGAGGGCACAACGGCATAGTTCTCATATATATAAGTATTGGATACTTATGCAAGTGCGATAGGAGGTCGTGTTTCACCGATGGTACGGGAAACAGCTTCGCTCTGGATAGACCCCCTCGGAATCCCATTGGTATTATGACAATGTGTCTATGGGAGGCCGAAATCAGGGTAGGTGTGTATAGTCTTAACCTGAGACTTGAATCGCTAATACTACGATAATCGATAGACTTTAGTCTTGGTGGTACAAGGCTTTAACCGTGTTCTGCGTACACCACTTCTGGGTTTATCAGAGAGTCGTAGTGTATTGGGTGTGATGTCAAGACGGAAGTATCACTTCAGTCATATTGGAGATGATTCACGCAGGATATGGTATTAGTGCTCTTAGTGTTGCGCAACCAATCAGGATATTGTGACCAGGTCATGATATCCGATTATGAGACTAGTTACCAGACATCCGACATGTGCTTCGTACGGGCAGACACAAATCCAGCCCCAGGCCTAGCACGTGACTATCCGATACTGGGCCGATATACACAATACTACAGTTACTACGCTTGATACAGATCTATATATTCCTGTAAGAATATTTCTGGAGAATTGGGTAGGCATGGCGCTTTGCTAGAAGCCAACCTTGTATTGTAAATCGGTATAAACGTAGTACGAGGTACTTACTTACGTGTTCGGATTATCCGACGACCGTATTTACTGCCAACATATCCGGAGATCTCATGGGTCGCTTCCTGAAGATTCACCGATGATGTATAACTCGCACTTTAATTAATCTAGGATTAATTAGAAGAGAAAGAAAATAATCTGGGATTAATTGCGGAGATATTTTATCTGGGATAAAATATAATTAAGAGAGAGAAAGATTAATTTGGAATTAATCGATAAAAAATATTTTGATATATTATTAGAAATTGGATTTCGACGCGGAATTAAAATTAGATTTAATTCGGGCGAACGAATTAATTTAGAATTAATTCGTTAGCGACGTGAATTGATTTCGCTAGGCGTAATCATTTAATTACGACGCGACGGAAAATTCGTTAATTTGGAATTAGCGAACCCGAGCCCGAGAGTGATTGCGAGCGCATTCGCATTTCGAATTCGAGCGCGGCATGCAAGTCACATCAAGCGTCAAATTGTTAGTCACATCATGCGTCAAATCAATTGTCACTTTGAGTGATGTGACTTGACAACATGTCACTTTATTAAAGTGATGTGATGTGACTTAAAGTTAAAAGTAGAAGTGATATGGTTGTTGGAAAAAGCATTAATAAACTTTTACTTTTTGACTTTTGGTATTTTGGAAAATTGAAAAGTTGTATATGGTTTATTTTATTTTTTTGAAAAATATATAAGCCAAAATTACATTTTTCTTTTGACATTATTCTCTCTCTCATTTACGGTTTCAAGGTGAAATCATTTTCCCTCTCTTTTCTCTCTTCTCACTCTCACGGTTCACTGCCGATTTCTTCTCTAAAATTTCTGGTTGTGACCGAATTTGTGAGAAGCCAAAGAAGATGAAGAAGTGCTAGCACACACCTTGGGTTATACTATGGTGATAGGGAAACGAATTTGTGAGCTTGGAAAGCTTGAAGCTTGGAGCTTCAATGGAGTCTTGCATGGCCGATTTTGGAGCATCAAAACAGCCCCCACCGTGCAGTCCACTGCAGTTCAAGAAGGCCCAAAACAGAGCTTGAGGGAGGCAGAAACATGAAGTGCGAATTTGGTCCATCTTCGTAGCATCCAAAACCATTCAATGTGAGTTATTCCGCACCTCCTTTGATATGTATTCAACTCGTTTTTATGCATGATTTATGATCTTGGGACTTGATTGAAACTCTTCAGTATGTATGATGCAATCGAGCGGATGGGCTTAGTAAGTTGGATTAAAGGTCCCCTATTTGGAGGGGCTAAAACCCTTTACCACGATGTTTTGCCGCGCCGGTTGATGTGTGTTCGGTTGAATGTGAGATATGTTCAATCGGGCATACTAAGTTTGATGTTATTGTCTTTTCTTTATATGCATGATGCAATCGAGCGCATGGACTTAGTAAGTCGTATTAAAGGTCCCCTATTTTGAGGGGTTAAAATCCTTTACCACGATGCTTTGCCGCGCCGGTTGATGTATATCGGTTGAATATAAGATGTGTTCAATCGGGTATACGAAGTTTCATATAGTCATCCTTTTCTTTGTACGCATCGTAATGAAAAGCATGTTTATTCCATTGGTTGCATCATTTACCTTAGTCTTGGCGTAACGTATTACAATTCATATGTCCATGTTATGATAGCATTTGAGTATTATTTCTTGTGTTATATCGGATGGAAACCCAGACATAAATTCCGTAGCCGATTCTGAATGGACGGTAATGCGGTCTGTACATGGGATACAATTCCACGTACCACTTGGAAAGGTGCTCACATGTGTGTTTGTGTCCATATTAGTTATCTTCTTTTGCACCATGTCATAGCATGCTTACTTTAATGCCTAATTGCATCCTTAAGTGTCTTTTTGGATTATGTACTTAGTTGACTCTTTTTATTTATGTATGGACATGTAATGGCTATTTGTTCATTATATGTCTATGAAATCACATGTTCGCCTTTATTTGATTCGCCTTTATGTGTGCTTGCGGGGTTAGTGTGTGCTTGTGTTTCCATGAATACAATATGCCAATGAAGTTGTATGTTCCTTGCTACTGTGATGTACTTTCAAGCATGCAATCTTAGATGTGAAATATATGCCAATTTAGGTGTAAGATTTATTTTTGCACATATGGATTTAGAAGCATGATACTTTTGGAAATAAGTGTTACTTAAGCTTGATTAAATTATTTCACAAATCCTTTCATTACAAGTGACATATGTAATGGACCATTCCGAACCCAACGGTTTGACGTCTTCCCATGCGAGGGGTGAGTGCGGCCTTAAATCTCATTTTCCCGGTTCACAACGGGTGGCGACTCCATTATTCTCCGGTTTAGTCCCCCGTGGCTACTCCGCACTCCCGACTAGGTCGCGAGCCAAGAACAGGATGCGTCACCGAGTTTCTGTGTTTCCACAGTCTGGCGACTCCACTGGGTAGAGAATCGGCCCCGAAATATTGTCTTGTAATGTTTGGATTTATGTTCTAATTGACCGTGTCTATATTGGATAAAATGGGGGTTTAATCAAAGTCATTTTGAGGCTAGGTAATGGTTTGATGTCTTCCTTCACTCACTACCTTTCTAGAAGGAAAAGTTGTGAAGGCACCTAGATAGCCATCTACTCGTAGCCTATTGTGATGGACTAATTTAGAGGACTCGTTGTTTATTCCTGACACCAAGCGATAAGAGCCTAAGAGGCTTGGGTATTTAAGTGGGCCTCGCTCCACCCTCCCTCTGGGGAATCTACAACGGGAAATCCATTTGACAGTCGGTCACACACCATAGCTCACTGGCAAGTACCTTAGTGTATAAAAAAGGGTGCGCTCACTTGGCCGCTCGAACCCTTGATTGGGGAGACCTAGTTGTGGGCCATCCTTCGTCGGTGAGAGCCTTTGTCTACACTCTTGTGAACCCACCCATAGACCGAGGTTGTATGGTTAAAGTAACAATTATTTCCTTGATTATGTGCTTGTGGACCATCCTCATTTGGATGCAGTTGGACTATTGTCAGAAATGCGAACTTGCTGGGCCATTTAAACTGGGGCGAATCGTACCTTATGACCATTAGGCCCAAAGCTTCTGAAATGTTGATGGGCCATTATGTAGAAATCATTGTTTTATGTTTGCATTATCTTTATTTTATGCTTGTGTTTGGGAACATCGTCGTTTGGATCCATTTGGACCATTTTTCATAGGTTATGGGCTTGTTGGGCCATTTAAATTGGGACAAGAACGCATTTTATGATGATTGGGCCAAAGGCTTCTAAGTGTTGATGGGCCACTTTGTGCTTGTGTTCGGAACATTACCATTTGGATTTAGTTGAGCTCATTGCCATGAGATGTGAACTCGTTGGGCCATTTAAACTGGGACGAGTTCACTCCTATGACAGTTAGCCCAAAAGCTTCTAAAATGATAACGGGCCGATTTGTTTGAAAATTTTAGTTGATTTAGTATGTTATATATGTCACATGCATCTCATGCACCTCATGCATACATACATCATGCTAACCCTTGTGTTCTGAAAGCCATCATAGATTCCCATTGGATTAAGGAAGATGGCAGACTTGTCAAAAGACCAAGAACCCACCAAGAGAATTAGCAGAAGACGTAACCCAACGGGATGGGAAACTCATTCACGCATGCATGCATACACGTAACATATTTGCATCATTTTTGTGCTTGTTCTTTTTTGTAATAACAGGTTTCAAAGGAGAAAAAGAGAAAGCATCAAATGCAAGCCAACCAGAAGCAGCAACAGTACAATGTCAGCAGTCTTCAGGAATGAATCATAGGGGCGATGCCCATATCAGTATCAGTCTGGGGGCGAGGCCCATATCAATATCAGTTGGGAGGCGAGGCCCACATCAATATCAGTTTGGGGCGAGGCCCATATCAGTATCAGTCTGGGGGCGAGGCCCACATCAGTATCAGCTGGGGGCGAGGCCCATATCAGTATCAGTTTGGGGCGAGGCCCACATCAATATCAGTGTGGGGTGAGGCCCATATCAGTATCAGTCTGGGGGCGAGGCCCACATCAGTATCAGCTGGGGGCGAGGCCCATATCAGTATCAGTTTGGGGTGAGGCCCACGTCAATATCAGTATCAGTCTGGGGGCGAGGCCCATGTCAGTATCAGTTGGGGGCGAGCCCACATCAGCATCAGTTTGGGAATGAGTCCCAGGGCCGAGGCCCACATCAGCATCAGTTTGGGGATGAGTCCGAGGGCCGAGGCCTACATCAGTATCTGTTTGGGGATGAGTCCCGAGGGTCGAGGCCCACATCAGTATGAGTTTAGGGGCGAGGCCCACATCCGCATCAGTTTTGGGGACGAGGCCCAGATCAGTATTAGTTTGGGGGTGAGGCCCACATCGGTATCGGTTTGGGGGCGAGGCCCACATCAGCATCATGCATCCATACATACATGCATACATATCACATACATACAATTTTTGTTTTGTATTCGCAGGATTGTAGCGGCAAAGACCACTTCATCAAGTAACGGCTCAAAAATGAGCCACATTCTCGGACAGCACGGTTCAGAGATGGACCGCTACCACAACAGTTGCCGAAAATGGCGTTCCAAAGTGGAGCACACTCGTGCATGTATGCATACATGTAACATATTTTGGCATTCGTTTTGTGTTTGTTTTGTATTCCCAGGTTTTGAAGAAGGAAAGAGAAATTGTCAAATGAAAGCCAATCAGAAGCATCAATATAACATCAGTAGTTTACGGACGAGTCCCAGGGTTGAGGCGTATATCAGTATCAATCTAGGGCGAGGCCCACATCAGTAACAGTGTTGGGGCGAGGCCCACATCAGTTTCAGGGCTAAGGCCCGCATCAGTATCAGTCTTAGGGATGAGTCCAAGGGTTGAGGCCCATATCAGTATTAATCTGGGGCGAGGCACACATCAGGAACAGTGTTGGGGTGAGGCCCACATCAGTACCAGTTTGGGGTGAGACCCACATCAGTAACAGTGTTGGGGAGACGCCCACATCAGTTTGAGGGCAATACCCACATCAGCATCAATCTGGGGGCGAAGACCACATCAGTACCAGTTTGGGGGCGAAGCCCACATCAGTATCAGTCTAGGGGCGAGGCCCATATCAGTATCAGTGTGGCCGGGTATGGCACTCTTGGGGCGATGCCCACATCCTTATCAGCATCAGTCTGGCCGGGTATGGCACTCTGGGGGCGAGGCCCACATCCTTATCAGCATCAGTCTGGCCGAGTATGACATTCTGGGGGCGAGGCCCACATCCTTATCAGCATCAGTCTGGCCGGGTATGGCACTATAGAGGCGAGGCCCACATCCTTATCATCATCAGTCTAGCCGGGTATGGCAATCTGGGGGCGAAGCACACATTAACATCAAATCAGTTTTGCCGGGTACGGCACTCCGGGTATGGAGATACAGAATCTGTTTTGCTTGGTACGACACTCCGAGTATGGAGACATCAGATCAGCTTTGCCGGGTACGGCACTCCGGGTATGGAGATACAGAATCAGTTTTGCTTGGTACGGCATTCCGGGTATGGAGACATTTGATCAGTTTTGCCGGGTACGGCACTCCGAGTATGGAGACATCAGATTAATTTTGCCAGGTACGGCACTCCGGGTATGGAGATATCAGTTTAGTACGCCTGGTATGGCAATCCGGGTATGGAGATATTACTGCGACGCCTTGGTTATGAGGTTTAGTACGCCAGGTACGGCACTCCGGGTATGGAGATATTACTGTGAAACCTTGGGTATGAGGTTTAGCACGCCAGGTACGGAACTCCGGGTATGGAGTTATTACTGCGACGCCTTGGGTATGAGGTTTAGCATGCCAGGTACGGCACTCCGGGTATGGAGATATATCTGCGACGCCTTGGGTATGAGGTTTAGCACGCCAGGTACGGCACTCCAGGTATGGAGATATTACTGCGACGCCTTGGTTATGAGGTTTAGCACGCCAGGTACGACACTCCGGGTATGGAGATATTACTACGACGCCTTGGGTATGAGGTTTAGCATGCCAGGTACGGCAGTCCGGGTATGGAGATATTACTGCGACGCCTTGGTTATGAGTTTAGCACGCCAGGTACGACACTCCAGGTTTGGAGATATTACTGTGAAACCTTGGGTATGAGGTTTAGCACGCCAGGTACGGAACTCCGGGTATGGAGATATTACTGCGATGCCTTGGGTATGAGGTTTAGCATGCCAGGTACGGCACTCCAGGTATGGAGATATTACTGCGACGCCTTGGTTATGAGGTTTAGCACGCCAGGTACGGCACTCCGGGTATGGAGATATTACTACGACGCCTTGGGTATGAGGTTTAGCATGCCAGGTACGGCACTCCGGGTATGGAGATATTACTGCGACGCCTTGGTTATGAGGTTTAGCACGCCAGGTACGACACTCCGGGTTTGGAGATATTACTGTGAAACCTTGGGTATGAGGTTTAGCACGCCAGGTACGGAACTCCGGTTATGGAGATATTACTGCGATGCCTTGGGTATGAGGTTTAGCACGCCAGGTACGACACTCCGGGTATGGAGATATTACTGCGACACGTTGGGTATGAGGTTTAGCACGCCAGGTACGGCACTCCAGGTATGGAGATATTACTGCGACGCCTTGGTTATGAGGTTTAGCACGCCAGGTACGGCACTCCGGGTATGGAGATATACTACTGCGACGCCTTGGGTATGTGGTTTAGCATGCCAGGTACGGCACTCCGGGTATACCACTACGACACTCTAGGTACGGAGACGCAACTGCGATACCTCGGGTATGAGGTTTAACATGCCAGGTACGGCACAACATCAACTCCACGCAATCCGGGTATGGAGATATTACTGCGACGCCTTGGTTATGAGGTTTAGTACGCCAGGTACGGCACTCCGGGTATGGAGATATTACTGTGAAACCTTGGGTATGAGGTTTAGCACGCCAGGTACGGAACTCCGGGTATGGAGATATTACTGCGACGCCTTGGGTAGGAGGTTTAGCATGCCAGGTACGGCACTCCGGGTATGGAGATATATCTGCGACGCCTTGGGTATGAGGTTTAGCACGCCAGGTACGGCACTCCAGGTATGGAGATATTACTGCGACGCCTTGGTTATGAGGTTTAGCACGCCAGGTACGACACCCCGGGTATGGAGATATTACTACGACGCCTTGGGTATGAGGTTTAGCATGCCAGGTACGGCAGTCCGGGTATGGAGATATTACTGCGACGCCTTGGTTATGAGGTTTAGCACGCCAGGTACGACACTCCGGGTTTGGAGATATTACTGTGAAACCTTGGGTATGAGGTTTAGCACGCCAGGTACGGAACTCCGGGTATGGAGATATTACTGCGATGCCTTGGGTATGAGGTTTAGCATGCCAGGTACGGCACTCCAGGTATGGAGATATTACTGCGACGCCTTGGTTATGAGGTTTAGCACGCCAGGTACGGCACTCCGGGTATGGAGATATTACTACGACGCCTTGGGTATGAGGTTTAGCATGCCAGGTACGGCACTCCGGGTATGGAGATATTACTGCGACGCCTTGGTTATGAGGTTTAGCACGCCAGGTACGACACTCCGGGTTTGGAGATATTACTGTGAAACCTTGGGTATGAGGTTTAGCACGCCAGGTACGGAACTCCGGTTATGGAGATATTACTGCGACTCCTTGGGTATGAGGTTTAGCACGCCAGGTACGACACTCCGGGTATGGAGATATTACTGCGACACGTTGGGTATGAGGTTTAGCACGCCAGGTACGGCACTCCAGGTATGGAGATATTACTGCGACGCCTTGGTTATGAGGTTTAGCACGCCAGGTACGGCACTCCGGGTATGGAGATATTACTGCGACGCCTTGGGTATGTGGTTTAGCATGCCAGGTACGGCACTCCGGGTATACCACTACGACACTCTAGGTACGGAGACGCAACTGCGATACCTCGGGTATGAGGTTTAACATGCCAGGTACGGCACAACATCAACTCCACGCAACACATGGCAAGTCAAGTGGTAGCTGGCGAGCCAGGTAAGTGAAAATGCATTGCATAACTTAGATAGGATTGTTCAAAGTCACACACTGCACAAGTCCTATCAATGTGGGGGCGACTGTAGGCATTGCATTTTTGCATGTGAAACCCGATGATGAGTCTCAGTTGGGGTACTACCTTTTTAGTTAAGGATATTGTGGGAAACGGTCATCGAAGGGAATCGGTATTTCGTTAGATCCTTATTCACTTGTTTAGCGTCAAGCTCGCTAGTTGGACCTTCGTTTTAAAGCACATTTGGCCTAAAAAACCCAGAACCTTTTAATCTTGGCCCAAACCCACTCACCAAACCAACACAACACCTAGCCCACCAAGTGAGGCCCACACGCCCATAGCCCCTAAATTACATCGAAATTAAATCAAATATTAATTAAATTAAATATTAACTAAATAAAATATTAATTAATTGATATACCAAATTATAGAAGACATTAAACAAAATCATATACTAAATTAAAAAGATGTCATGCCTAATTAAATCACTCATGACCAATTCAAAAATTGCTTTCATTCTTAGACACCAAATCTTGTCTCCATCAAATCCATTGCTTTCCTTCTTAGACACCAAATCAAATCCCTTACTTGTGAGATAGGAGAAACCCTACCTTCTCTATATAAACAACCCCAACCAAGAATGCACTCTCCTCACACAATTGGAATTCACGCCCATACACCCTAGCTCTCATTCACACTAACACAGCACAAACAATAGATAGAAAAATAATAGAAACCCTAGACACTCTATCCCCTCTCTCTCTCTCGGCAGAACCCTAACAAAATCATAAACGATAACCTTTGCTGCACACGCCTCACTCTTCTATCGCAACATAAAACCATCACATACTGGCCCTTCCACCACCGACACACCACTCACTGACTTTACCGACTAAATGTTGGTTAATTCTAAGGTCCCAAGATCAAATCAAGACATGAAATAATGCGTGAATACACCAACGAAGATAGCGGAATACTTACATTGATCGGTTATGTCGATTTGAAGACGAATCATGCCCAAAAACGCACTGCCTTGGTAAGCTTACTGCAACCAGTCCATGCTCACTGTCTTGGCAGTTTCGGGTCTCAAAACGAAGCTCCAAACTCCATCGGATGAGTCCCGCCTCATGGGTGAACCTCCCTACCACCTTCGCAAAACTTGAAAGTGTGCTAGCACTTGATTTCTCACCATGAGAAACCACTCTTGCTTCCCTTATTCACGCCCAAACTGGTTCAAAACCAGTGAAGAATGGCCACCATTGCCGTGAGAGGAAGAGAGAATTTGAGAGAGATAAAATTGTGTATTAAGTTGTTAAAATGATTTACCAAAAATCAATTTATATTTATGCCATAATTTTCATTAAATTAATAATAAAATTATGACACAAAACATGCAATGGCTTAGAGTGTAAAACACTCAATTTCCATGCAATAACATTGAGTGCATTGTACACTATCTACATGCAAAGCATTAGAATGACATGTGTCATGTGGGCCCCACACGTTTCCAAATGAAAGTGGGCCCACGTGCACTCACGCGTTCGGGTTCGATATTTCCGAAATACCGAGCTTACTTCGCGACGTTAATTCAATCGAATTTAAATAAATAATTGCGCCTAGCGAAATTATTATTTACGTCGCTAACGAATTAATTCTAAATTAACTCGTTTACCCGAATTAAAATCTGATTTTAATTCCGCGTCGAAATCTAATTTCGTCTAATATATCGAATATATTAAATATCGATTAATTCCGAATTAATCGTTCTCTCTCTTTAGACGACATTTTATCCCGGATAAAACATCTCCGTTATTAATCCTAGATTAATTTTCTCTCTTCTATTATAATCCCAGATTATTTAAGAGTGCAAGTTGTGCGTCATCGGTGGATTATCGGGAAGCGACCCATGAGATCCCCGGATAATCTGGCAGTAAATACGGTCGTCGGAGTATCCGAATCACGTACGTACCAAGTACTACGTTCTACCGATTTACAAGACAAGGTCGACTCCTAGCAAAGCACCAAGTCTACCCAATTCTCCGGACATATCCATTTAAGAATATTAAGATCTGTATCAAGCGTAGTATACTAATGTATTGTGTATATCGGCCCAGTATCGGATAGTCACGTGCTAGGGCTGGGGCTGGATAAGTGTCTGCCCCGTCCGAAGCACATGTCGGATGTCTGGTAACTAGTCTCTATAATCGGATATACATGACCTTGTCATAATATCCCGATGGCCGGCCAGCACTTAAGAGCACTAATACCGTATCCTGCGTGACATCATCTCCAATATGACTGAAGTGATACTTCCATCTTGACATCACACCCAATACTCTACGACTCTCTGATAAACCCAGAAGTGGTGTACTCAGAACCCGTTTAAAGTCCCCTACCACCAAGACCAAAGTTTATCGATTATCGTAAGTATTAGCGATGTAAGTCTCAGGTTAAGACCATACACACCTACCTTGATTTCGGCCTCCCATAGACACATAGTCATAATACCAATGGGATTCCGAGGGGTCTATCCAGAGCGAAGCTGTTTCCCGTACCGTCGGTGAAACACGACCTCCTATCGCACTTGCATAAGTATCCAATACTTATATATATGAGAACTATGCCGTTGTGCCCTCACAAACGCGCACAAGTGCAATACTAGCCTATTCCGCATTATCGATGTCCAGTCTCGATAATACTACGGCTAGGGATATTTAATGATTAAACCTTCGGGGACTGATACTGTCTCATATCATTCTCAGTCCAGGTACTAATCATAGGGACCTCTCTTCATTTATATATCTGTGGTGATCTAATCACAAATGATGAGAGTGCAATTTCCTTTTCACATAGTTAATTTGCTACAACAACACAATGATCTGTGCAAATAGTGACGCTATGGGTCATTTTGTCCAACAATCTCCCACTTGGCACATAGCCAGTCACTCAAGTGTCCCACACCTGAACTATGTACGGTTCGCTCAAATTGCTGAGGAAAGGTTTTCGTCAGCGGATTTGCTTAATTATCGTCTGACGCGATTTACACGATCATCACATCGCCACGATGTATGATCCGAACGAATCAGATGATATAGAAGTATATATCTGGATCGTCGATGAGACCTTTAATTCTTTAGCCTGTGATGACGCCTAGCTCAGCTGCTAACAGAACATATCTAATCTAATTAGATTTATTATCGATCCAAATGGCTTCTATTGCTGCCTCAGCTGCAGCAATAATCCGCTTTTGTTGTTAATTCGGCAACAGTTATCTTGCTCGGAAGATTTCCAGCTCACTGTCCCGGTTATTCAAACTTTATAGTACCGTAGTATTTTAATTGTTTGGAAACTTGCAGTAGTGATCCCAGTCACTTCAAGTTCTCCATCTCCATAGTTTAAGACAACATCTTTAGTTCTCTCAGATACTACCAGATGTTCTTAATCTTCAATCCAGTGACTATCACTTGGATTGACCCGATTGTGACTCCATATGCTCGAAGCGTATGAGACACCAATACAAGTACATTTTAAATGTACAATTTCCCAGAGAGTGTTAACAAACTCCAAATCTATCCCAGTAGATCTTTATTCCTTGAATAAAGGTTGTTACTCCCCAGAATTCTACGGAGAATTTCTATTGAAAGCCAAGCTTTCACCAATTGCTTTATGGGAATTTCACTGTCAGTGCGCTCTCCCACTAACCTCCTTATATACACAAGAATTATTTAGTTTTGAGTCAAATCATAAACCATTATGATTATTTCAAAATAACAGTTCCAAGAACCTTATGCTTGCATCAATCCAAACATGGATCGAATAACCCGCAAACCTTGTTTGTCGGTTATACAAAATCGTCAGGATGTTGAAAGCATCCTCCAAAAGGTTTCCTTTTCAAGAAAGCGATTTTGATCTGTAACTGACATATTCCATAAATGAAATATACAGTTATCAACAAGCATCTTCAAAATGGACTTACCATGGCAACAGGTAAAAGGTTGAACCGTTATTAACATAATGTTGATAACGATACCTTTCCGTCAAAAGCCCTGCTTTGTACGTTGGTATGTTGCCTTCCATGTATGTCTTCCTTGAAGACGTTTAATGTACCATAGGCAAAATGCCTTGTGGTACAACAACTAGTATCCAAAATAGTTGTTATACATGGAATCCATTTCGGTTTCATGGCACTTTGCCATATTAGGGAGTCGATACCTCGTATCACTTCCTCATACGTAATCAGTTGGTGTACCTTAAAAGATTAAAATCTTTATGAGGTGAGATCAGAAACCCATACCCCAGGTTGTTTTCTGACTCTCTCTGATCTACGCGGTTTCTTGTGTATTTGAAGATTAATGGTATAGATTCATCATTGATGAACTATTTGTGTTCCATAAAGGACTTCGTGCTTTGAATAGTATTACTCCGATTTTCATCGAGTATCACTATCCTCCCACTGACCACTGCATATCGGTATTCCTCTCAGGAAAACCGCATGGTGAGCAACAATCACATTGTTCTCATGTGGGATTTATAAGTACTATACTTATGGTTTCCCTTAGGATAACCTATATTGGCACTAATCCAATTTGGGTCCTTTAGTTTGGTATCATCCAAACGTCATGCCTGGCATACCCAAATTATCAGGAATGAGAAACCTCGTTTCTTCCCTGTTCATATCCTATATGATATCTGTCAAACAGATTTATATGGAACCTTATTCTAAATAAGTTTTGCACTGTTAATACATATCTTGTTGAAGGAAATTATAGCTCAGAGCGACTCGTGATAAACCTTATCATGTCCAACAAAAATTCGGTTTTTGGTTCGGACACACCATCTAACTAACGTGTCTCGGGAGGAGTCCTCATATGAAAGAATACCGTACTCTTTCATTTATATATGAAACTTACTGCTTAAGTATTTTCCATTTCGGTCTTAGCGGAATAATACTATAGCCGATCTGTTTGTCTACTTCGTGTCGAAACTCTTAAAGTTTCCGATCTGTGTTCTTCAAAAGAAACACATAACCATAACGTGATGTCACATCCGTTAAGGTCACGAAATATTCATGTTCACATCTAGCCTAGCTAGATATGGGCCCACTTACTTCACCATGAATAGGGCTAACAGATCGGTGGCCCTTTTACTATTACCAAGTAAATAGTATTTTAGGTATTTAACCTAGTAAACTAGATTCGTAGACCTTATTTGAATAGTCAAATCAGTCCTAGTACCCACTCTTCAAAAGTGTGGATATACGAGTCTTGTTTAATAAACTAGATTCGTAGACCTTATTTGAATAGTCAAATCAGTCCTAGTACCCACTCTTCAAAAGTGTGGATATACGAGTCTTGTTTAATTGTGTCCCAGACAACAATGCCACAAATAAGTCTCTATTGATCAAATCAATTTGAGCTATTTATTTGTCATTTTATATGTTTTTGAGATTTTATTATATTCAAAATATAAATTCTGTTATTTACATCCAATGTATTTATCTCAGTATCATCTTTATATAATGAAACACTTTAGTGTTCTAGAATATAAAGGTTTTATCCGCATCGGATTAAACACTGATATAGAGATAATGTCTCTAGTCTAACTAGTTACATTATAACATTTCCTAATTTAAGTACATACCCAAATGGTAGTTCCTAAATTTAGGTATCTACGGTCGAAACAGCGACTTTCGTCCCGTTTTCCGATTTGCAGAGAAATCTCGGCTTGAAGCCAGTATCCAGCTCACAGCGGATTCTGAACGTCAATACATATATTTTATGTACCACACTAAGTATTTAAAATCTAATTTTAATACTAGTTGTGAACATAACTTTGACAAATATTTTTTAAAGTTAGAGCCTCGCCCTTCTTTAATTCCTTCGTGTCTTCCATATCCAAATGGTAGTCACTTTGAGATATGTCAATTATCCTTTTCAATATTTCACAAACCTTTGGCCAAGCCTTGGGTTTCGGAATATCTAAACGATGTGCACCTTGTGCTACATGCCCTAATTGCAAACTTTGACTTTTCTCCACTAGAATAGTCAATTAATTCTCCAAGAATTATTAATTGCAATTTTAATACTTTTAAATCTAAAGATAGATTTATTGTAAGTATATTAATTAAGCACTAAAGTCATCATCACATAAATCTTCCAAAGACTTTATGCTCTACTATTTGCTTAATTATGGGCTTAGTAATAATAAGTTATTTTATCAAATAAATTAACCTATTATTAATTCCCAATTGAAAATTAAATCATTTAAAACATTTAATCCAAGGATTATATATTTTAAATATTCAACCTTTTCAATTCTTTACTTGATTTTAATAGTCCAACTATTTAATCAAATTATTAAGGTACTATTTATTATAATGATTACAATAATCCAATTATTTAATCAACTATAATTTTAATATTGATTACTATAATCCATTATAAAATCAACTATCATTTAATTCAATTATATTGATTACTATAATCCAATTATAAAATCAACTATAATTTTAACATTGATTACTATAATCCCATTATAAAATCAACTATCATTTAATTCAATTATATTGATTACTATAATCCAATTATAAAATCAACTATATATTGAATGAGTTTGTATATAGTCCAACTATATATATAATTTAAAACAACATAAAATATTAGTCCAACTAATACTTTTGATTAATACGACGAGTAAAATGTAAATGAGCGTGTTTAGCGAGTATTCGAACGAATATTGCAAATTCAATACTTGCCTCCCACTATTTTTCGTCGAGTCTCTAACCCTCTGTGGAGTACTCGGGAAACCGCGTTTCCTAGTGGGCTAGGATCCTATTAAATAACACACAACCCTGACTTTGGCCAATAAAAAGCTGTATGCTATTTAACTAGGTAGATCTCACAGATCAATTGGATCTCATCCAATTCCTAGATCCGGTTAGGTGGACATCCAAGTCCGAAACATATGTATAATGTCAATGTATCCAATACATTTTCCTAACCATATCCTCTGAATCATTTAGGCCTTGGCTTTGGCCAAACACAAACCTAATGATTCCAGTTAAGCGGGACCCATTGACGAGGAAAGTTTCGTAATCAATGTCATTGGACAAAAAGTGATCTGACTTTGGTCAATAAAAATCACGATTTGGACAAGACACCGATATGCAACAAAACTCTCATGATTCAAGTACATCCTTGATTGACAAAGGTCTTGACTTTGGTCAAAAACAAACCAATGCCAACTTCGGATCTTGAACAAGAATCATTCAATGGAAGGATATTTGCTTAATATAGATTGAGGGATTTTCGCGTGCAAATTGGCTACCAATTTAATTATCTTTGTTAAGGTCTCATCATCATACACCCTTAAACATGCATTCTAAATACATAATAAAGCGAGTATGAAATAAAATAATAATGATATGCGGATGGATACTTAACACATTGATCCTAGATCAAATCTCTCCCTTTCTCACTCAAGCTAGCACTTGTACTACTTCTACCCGTTACACTACACTTCTAAAGAAACCTCATATATGTAGAGGGGAATAGGTGAGAAGAGAATACAAAGAGAAAGAAGGTGATAAGGCTGGACACGCAGGTCCAATTTAATAAATCGAATTTATTACAACAATTTCTAAAATTGCCCACCCGACTAATATCCATCCGATATATGCATTATTCATTCAACACAACCACGTATTCACACACATAAGCATGCTATCAATCAATCTAATCAAATTAATTAATCTGATAATTAAGTGATCATCCAATGTTCAAACAACGATTTGATTTTGTTCGAGTCAAACTCGTTTTTGCGAATAAGTACTTAAAGTACGAATTCATGAATTAAATTAAACTACATAATTAAATCCATTTAACATGTATTTAATACTAATTCATTATTCAATTCTAAATTAAATATGCACTTTATATTAATAAACCTTTTACGATTTAAATTCCAAATTCAATCGCGTCGGGACTCAAAGTCCGAATAACGTCCAACGTCAATTCAATTAAAGTCCAATGGGCTTTTGATTGATTTCTTAAGGCGTGGACTTTTGGTCAACTCGGGTCAAACCGATAACCAAAGTCCAATCCGGGATTTACCCCATAAGCCCATAAATCAATCTTGGCCCATTAGGCCCAATTGAACTTTAAAGGTTCATTAGTCGCAATTGGGCTTTATGGTTAAGGTTTTGGGCCCAATTGGATCCAATCCACTTGGCCTAAACCAAACTTGATAAATCAAGCCCAATAGGCCCAATTACAACTTTAAATTCTAATTTCCAAAATTAGGCCCAATTAATTAAATCCAAAAATCCAATTTTCACAATTTAATTACCAAAAGTGCATTATATGATTAATCAAGTAAATCAACATTTCCAAAACACTAAATTAGTCCAATTAATCATACTTAATTCATTATTACATGTCAAACACACATAATGAAAAATCAAACCCATAAACATGCTTCAATGCTCTCGGCCAAGGAAGGTGATTTTGTGTCCGATTCGGTTTCGATCCAATCGAACCTACAATCGACATCAAATCAACATCCGATTTGATTTCATACACATCCAATGTCACAAAACCAAAAACACCAAGACATTAGGGCAAAGGCACCATTCGGCCAACATATAGAATTTAGGGTTTTTGTTCAATTTAAAATTAAATCCAATTCAATCTTAAATTAACATCATCCTACTCCATTACAACTCATCCAATGAATTAATAATGAAAAATCCAAGATCCCAAAAATCATTATACATTCGGCCAAGGTGTTAATTTTGGGGAAAATAATTCCAAATCATTTTTCATCAAATTAGTCCAACCAAAATGAATTTAAACATGTTATAAGCATACTCAAACAAGCAATTTATTCAAATCATGCTCAAATCACATTTACCCAAATTTTAAACCCTACAAATTTCATGCTTGCAACATTAGCTCATGATGCCATTGTTGGTTAATTCTAAGGTCCCAAGATCAAATCAAGACATGAAATAATGCGTGAATACACCAACGAAGATAGCGGAATACTTACATTGATCGGTTATGTCGATTTGAAGACGAATCATGCCCAAAAACGCACTGCCTTGGTAAGCTTACTGCAACCAGTCCATGCTCACTGTCTTGGCAGTTTCGGGTCTCAAAACGAAGCTCCAAACTCCATCGGATGAGTCCCGCCTCATGGGTGAACCTCCCTACCACCTTCGCAAAACTTGAAAGTGTGCTAGCACTTGATTTCTCACCATGAGAAACCACTCTTGCTTCCCTTATTCACGCCCAAACTGGTTCAAAACCAGTGAAGAATGGCCACCATTGCCGTGAGAGGAAGAGAGAATTTGAGAGAGATAAAATTGTGTATTAAGTTGTTAAAATGATTTACCAAAAATCAATTTATATTTATGCCATAATTTTCATTAAATTATAATAAAAATTATGACACAAAACATGCAATGGCTTAGAGTGTAAAACACTCAATTTCCATGCAATAACATTGAGTGCATTGTACACTATCTACATGCAAAGCATTAGAATGACATGTGTCATGTGGGCCCCACACGTTTCCAAATGAAAGTGGGCCCACGTGCACTCACGCGTTCGGGTTCGATATTTCCGAAATACCGAGCTTACTTCGCGACGTTAATTCAATCGAATTTAAATAAATAATTGCGCCTAGCGAAATTATTATTTACGTCGCTAACGAATTAATTCTAAATTAACTCGTTTACCCGAATTAAAATCTGATTTTAATTCCGCGTCGAAATCTAATTTCGTCTAATATATCGATATATTAATATATCGATTAATTCCGAATTAATCGTTCTCTCTCTTTAGACGACATTTTATCCCGGATAAAACATCTCCGTTATTAATCCTAGATTAATTTTCTCTCTCTTCTATTATAATCCCAGATTATTTAAGAGTGCGAGTTGTGCGTCATCGGTGGATTATCGGGAAGCGACCCATGAGATCCCCGGATAATCTGGCAGTAAATACGGTCGTCGGAGTATCCGAATCACGTACGTACCAAGTACTACGTTCTACCGATTTACAAGACAAGGTCGACTCCTAGCAAAGCACCAAGTCTACCCAATTCTCCGGACATATCCATTTAAGAATATTAAGATCTGTATCAAGCGTAGTATACTAATGTATTGTGTATATCGGCCCAGTATCGGATAGTCACGTGCTAGGGCTGGGGCTGGATAAGTGTCTGCCCCGTCCGAAGCACATGTCGGATGTCTGGTAACTAGTCTCTATAATCGGATATACATGACCTTGTCATAATATCCCGATGGCCGGCCAGCACTTAAGAGCACTAATACCGTATCCTGCGTGACATCATCTCCAATATGACTGAAGTGATACTTCCATCTTGACATCACACCCAATACTCTACGACTCTCTGATAAACCCAGAAGTGGTGTACTCAGAACCCGTTTAAAGTCCCCTACCACCAAGACCAAAGTTTATCGATTATCGTAAGTATTAGCGATGTAAGTCTCAGGTTAAGACCATACACACCTACCTTGATTTCGGCCTCCCATAGACACATAGTCATAATACCAATGGGATTCCGAGGGGTCTATCCAGAGCGAAGCTGTTTCCCGTACCGTCGGTGAAACACGACCTCCTATCGCACTTGCATAAGTATCCAATACTTATATATATGAGAACTATGCCGTTGTGCCCTCACAAACGCGCACAAGTGCAATACTAGCCTATTCCGCATTATCGATGTCCAGTCTCGATAATACTACGGCTAGGGATATTTAATGATTAAACCTTCGGGGACTGATACTGTCTCATATCATTCTCAGTCCAGGTACTAATCATAGGGACCTCTCTTCATTTATATATCTCTGGTGATCTAATCACAAATGATGAGAGTGCAATTTCCTTGTCACATAGTTAATTTGCTACAACAACACAATGATCTGTGCAAATAGTGACGCTATAGGTCATTTTGTCCAACACTAAAACACTCACCCATCAAACAAATCAGCTCACGGCCTCAAGACCTGCTTCACTTCACGCATAAGCCCACCGATAGCTTCTCAAACCCTTCGTCCATTACCTTCACCATAACCACACACGTTGCAGCCCACAAACACGTAAACCCTTAAACTTCCCCCACAAAGACACCTAATATCCCTAAGACCAATAATAACCACCCCTTGAGCCAACGAAACTGAGACAAAATAGCCTATATTCAGCGTAAAAATAGCCTCTGATACACCCCAAAACTGCACTAAAAAATTGCACAAAACCCCCCTAAAAAATCACCATAAACAGCATCCCCTAGCCTCCAAAAATCGCCAAAACAGTGACTTGAACAGTGAGCAGAAAATACAGAGGAAACAACATCAAAACGGAGGCCAAACAGCAAGCAAAATAGTAAAATAGTGAGCTAAGACGCTAAACCAGCGAACCGGAAAAGTGATGAGCTTTAACCCTTCCGATATCCGTGAAACGCAAGTCCGAAAGTCGGCAAAAAAGGTTAGACCTGAGGGTATTTTCCACATTCGTTTTCTGTTTTATTTTTATTATTCATTGAGTATTGTTCACATGATTATTATGTTAAAATACATGTTGTGGCCCTTGAATAGATAAAAAGTGCATGAATTGTGAAATATTGTATGTTGTGGCCTTGGAATAAAATGAAAGATGTGTCAACTCTCACGGTATATCGGATGGAAACCCGGACATAAATTTCATAGCCAATTCCGAATGGAAGGTAGTATGATCTATACTCGGGACACAACTCCACGTACCTCTTGAGTAAACGACACTTTCTTTTGTTTTATATTGCTTTGATTTATTTATTTTTCGTCATTTGAATTCCGCATGTTATTTGTATGCATGATGTAATCGAGCGCATGGGCTTAATAAGTCGGATTAAAGGTCCCCTATTTGGAGGGGTTAAAACCCTTTACCACAATGCTTTGCCGCGCCGGTTGATGTGTGTTCGGTTGAATGTAAGATATGTTCAATCGGGCATACTAAGTTTGATGTTATTGTCTTTATTCCTTGTATGCATGATGCAATCGAGCGCATGGACTTAGTAAGTCGGATTAAAGGTCCCCTATTTGGAGGGGTTAGAACCCTTTACCACGATGTTTTGCCGCGCTGGTTGATGTGTGTTCGGTTGAATGTGAGATATGTTCAATCGAGCATACTAAGTTTGATGTTATTGTCTTTATTCCTTGTATGTATGATACAATCGAGCGCATGGGCTTAGTAAGTCGGATTAAAGGTCCCCTATTTGGAGGGGCTAAAACCCTTTACCACGATGCTTTGCCGCGCCGGTTGATGTGTGTTCGGTTGAATGTGAGATATGTTCAATCGGGTATACGAAGTTTCATATAGTCATCCTTTTCTTTGTACGCATCGTAATGAAAAGCATGTTTATTCCATTGGTTGCATCATTTACCTTAGTCTTGGCTTAACGTATTACAATTCATATGTCCATGTTATGATAGCATTTGAGTATTATTTCTTGTGGTATATCGAATGGAAAACCAGACATAAATTCCGTAGCCGATTTCGAATGGACGGTAATGCGGTCTGTACTTGGGATAGAATTGCACGTACCACTTGGAAAGGTGCTCACATGTGTGTTTGTGTCCATATTAGTTATCTTCTTTTGCACCATGTCATAACATGCTTAATTTAATGCCTAATTGCATACTTAAGTGTCTTTTTGCATTATGTACTTAGTTGACTCTTTTTATTTATGCATGGACATGTAATGGCTATTTGTTCATTATATGTCTATGAAATCACATGTTCGCCATTATTTGATTCACCTTTATGTGTGCTTGCGTGGTTAGTGTGTGCTTGTGTTTCCATGAATGCAATATGCCAATGAAGTTGTATGTTCGTTGCTACTTTGATGTACTTTCAAGCATGCAATCTTAGATGTGAAATATATGCCAATTTAGGTGTAAGATTTATTTTTGCACATATGGATTTAGAAGCATGATACTCTTGGAAATAAGTGTTATTTAAGCTTGATTAAATTATTACACAAATCCTTTCATTACAAGGTATATAAGGGACCCTTCTGAACCCAACGGTTTGAGGTCTTCCCTTGTGAGGGGTGAGTGCGGTCTTAAATCTCATTTTCCCGGTTCACACCGGGTGGCGACTCCATTATTCTCCGATTTAGTCCCCCTTGGCTACTCCGTACTCCCGACTAGGCCGCGAGCCAAGAACAGCATGCTTCACCGAGTTTCTGTGTTCCCACAATATGCTCACATTATATTTATATATTATTAATGAGATTAATAATATTTATTGTCACAAATGAAAACTATGTTAAATTAGTTTAACTTAATGTTTTCTAGAATTCTTTGATTATGAGATAATCAAGTTAGTAATAATTATGAGATAATTACTACAACATAATTGAAGGTAATTTAATCATTATTGAGATAGTGATTTTTATTTACCTTATAAGATAAAGCCATATGGCTTGCCATGCTCTCCAATTGTCTTGTTTACCGTGATTACTATTGTACCTTTGAAGTTAGTGTATGTTTATGCACAAGAGGATTTAAGTCTGAAGTTAGAAATCTAAATAGTCCATAGAGACCAAACAAAGAGGGCACTTTGTTTGTGGTTTGTCTATAGTTGTGGTCTATTCTATACTTATATGACGATCTTGATCCGGGATCATTCATGTAGTGACATGGGAATGGAGGCACCTTGTATGATGAGATCATATAAGACTGGACTCAAATAAATACGAATTTCTTTTAATATCCATTAACTAAGGAAATTCATTTTATCTAGTAGATGGTCATATATGATTCTATCTTAATCCTGAGTGTATTACGAACTCCTGCATGACAGGCTATGTCTTTTGATTTACTATGGTGAGGTTGGTGTTGCATTCACGGCCAATAACTAAGTATTTTGGGGATATGTTTTGGTGTGTAGCTGGGAACGTTTTAAATAGATATGAAATTCACTCATTCTTACGAGAAGCAGAAGAGTATCTCTTTTAAGAGTTGATTCGGGACTTGAACAATTTGAGCGTTAATATTTTCTAATACGAATAGAAAGTTTTACATTCATAATTTTTATGAATTAATTGTTCATTATAGAATCAATGGTGCTTAAGTGACAAAATATTTAGAGGGGTTTAACAGACTTTAGACCCGGCTCTATTTATGAGATATTCATGAAGGGCTATATCCATATGTAATAACTATATCGACGGACATCGAAGTTGTTCGGTTTATTTTATCCATCTACGATAACATGAGTTGAACTTCGAGTTCTTAGTGCAATAACGCAGAGTTAATAATTCGTAATATTTTATTAAAGAGTTTAATTAATATTTTGGAATTATTGGAGCTCGGAATTGTAGGTCCATTTGGTCCCCATGCTAGCTCGATTAACTGTTGCAAACCTAATATAATTAGATTGTCTAATAATATGCTCATATAATATTTATATATATTATTAATGAGATTAATAATATTTATTGTCACAAATGAAAACTATGTTAAATTAGTTTAACTTAATGTTTTCTATAATTATTTGATTATGAGATAATCAAGTTAGTAATAATTATGAGATAATTACTACAACATAATTGATGGTAATTTAATTATTATTAAGGTAATGATTTTTATTTACCTTGGAGACAAAGCCATATGGCTTGCCATGCTCTCTAATGCCTTGTATACACCTAATAGTTTTGTCATTAGCTAATCCACTCTTATGCTTTGGTATGGCCTCCACATTTATGTGTTTTCCATTGAAAGAAAGCATTATATGCTTAATGACAAAGTCTTTGTCTTTAGCTTATCATTTCTTATGCTTTTGTATGGAATACACATTTTTGTGTTGGCCATTGCAAGAAAGGATTTAATGCTTAATGACAAGGTTAGTTGGCTTGAGTAAGAGAATATAATCTCTACTATTTCTCTCACTTCTTAAGGTTAACATTTTGCATTCATTCACACAAGTGCAATTGAGAGAATAGAGAGAGTTCAAACATTCACAAGTGTTATGAGAGTGTTTGAAATTTCAAAAGCCAAACACCATTGTAACATCTTAATTCTCTAAATTGTTTAGAGTTTCGATTTTTGTTTGTGAAGCCCACAATTCAATTTTTTGGTTTATAGTCATAGTTCGGAAGATCGAGTGGTTGATTCAAGCATTGGACATCAAAGGATTGATTTCGGCTACTACAACAAAGGGAGAAGGCAAAGAAAATTTTAAAGATCCATACCGGAGTCGTGCCACCACAAACAACTTTCGCCGCGCTAAGAAAATTCGTATCCTTCAGTTATAATGGTATTCAATAAGCTCAATAATTTATGCAATTCAATTAAACTATCTTAAATTTCAATATATCAAAATATGCAACAAGTGTAAATTATGGAGATAAGGATTATAGAGATTATACATATGAGATTTTTACATGATCATGTAACCTCGTCTATATGCACGCATCAAGACCACCAGTTGAGGATTCACTGCACCAATTGACTTCATGGGTGTCAACCAAACCATTACACACTTCTTTCAGGCTTCCCAATCTAAATTTCGAGTGTGGATCATATCTTTTACAATCTTCTTTAAGCAATTGAAGAAGACCCGAGTCTTTAGATTATAAAGCAATGGAGAAACAAATTCCAACAATGAACAAAGCTCATAAATGAGCAAATAATACACGGTTAAGCACTTGATTTAAGCTCAATTATGGACAAGCAAGTTTATAACTCTTTGCTTGAGGAAATATGAAGAAGTTATAAATTTTTGATCAATTTAAAATAGATTCCAAATGGTTCAATTTATAGTTGTTGAAATCTAGCTATTATTGTTGTTTTTGTCTTACTTTGGTCGTCTTATATCGTGAGAAGCAGATGTCCTCGCTCAATTACCCTTAGAACAAATAACTTTTTATTTTTTTCTTTTTCAAATTTTCAATTTTTTTCTTTCAATTTTTCTTTTCTTTTCTTTTGTTTTTAATCATACCATATTACCATACATCATAGCAGTTGCATATTGAGATAGATATCTAAGAAAACGGTCATTCATCGCCAAGTAATTTCTTCAACTAGTCACTTTACCAACTGCATAGGTTCTTACTACTGAAAACCTATTGTTAAGTGCTTATGAGTCTAACCTAGAATACCTTCTTAAGGCATCAAATAAAAGTAAATTGGGAACTTATCATTTCTAAGATTTCATCGTAAAGTAAATAAAACTCATCATTTGGAAATATGATTTACTATTTAAGACTAAAATAAAATAATTTTTTTAAAATAGCAGGAACTATCACTACATGTACACACCTAAACATAAAATATGCATTGTCCTCAATGTAAAATAAACATAAAGAAAGAAGAGTGAGGAAAAAAACTATCGTGCATGGAGTTGATCAGGCTCATGCTGGTTAGAATTTGGTTGCTCGGGCTGTATGGGTTGTTGACCGGTGCAATCACACGCCTATAACGCAAGCGTACGTATCGTTCAAGTAGAATAAAAATATCGATCCCACGGGGACTTAATTCCTACTATTGTTATTAATTGTTGATATTATTTATTTACAAGTATCTAATTAAGGGAGAAGAGATTGATTGCTTGATTGGTTGGTTGAATGTGAATTTGCTAAATAAATAAATATATAAAGATACAAAAGAAAATACTAAGGAAAATAATCAAATGACATAAATATCTAGAGTTGTGACTCCACACAATATTATTCTAATGATGAATTTATTCTTTTATATATGTGTAATAAATCAGTTTGCTAACCTGGAACACGAAATATGTAAAAGCCTATTCCGACGGTCAGACACAAATACCCAGTATAACCCAATTAATCATAATCATATGTTAACCAAGTTATCTGAATTCATTAAGTTCAAGTTCCAATTATGGCTACCCATGCCTGACAGGTATATTCCTATCATGTAAGGAAATCTATTAAAGGGTTATCTATCCTGAAGGAAGATCGTGAGCTATTGAATCTACGGCTGAAATCCAAAATCCCTTTTCCAAGTTCATTTTAAGTTTACCAAGTCAATCTTATTGGTGATTAGGCAATAAGAAGCATTAAGCAAACTAAAGAATTTCCCATAATATAATTAAATCAATTATTAAGCATGTGAATATTATGTTTCACCACTTCCCTAGAATAAAAATAAAATACTGGGGTTAAGGGATCCACTTTTAGAAATCTCACTTTATTATAATATGGAAATTGTCAATATTGCCCATTTAAGCTGAACCAGCCATAAATGTGGTGTTATTAATTATCCATAAACCAGCCATATAAGCGCTAATCATCTGCCACTTAAAGACCGACCTATAAGCGGTGTCACATTATGTTACATAAATAAAATCAGCCATTAAGGCAGTATCAACTTTTAATCAATATTAAATTTCAATTTCCATATTATAATTAAGTGAGATTAATCTACCTTTACTATTTCTAATTTAGAAATCTCTCTTATTATAATATACAAATTTATGTGAAAATTACCAACCGACCATATAGGCGGTACCTTGATTAAGTCAGATTTAATTAATTCCAATCGACCATATAAGTGGTATCTCGTTAAGTCAGGTTAAAATCAATTTAATTAAGTCCAACCGACCAATAAGGTGGTATCCAATTAAGTTAGGTTTTAAAATAATTTATATATTATAATTGAGGGAGATTAATCTAAATTATAAAAGTAATTGCTTCACCCTTATCCCAGCGGTAAATTAACTACTGCACATAAAGGAAATAAAAAGAAAATAAATAAAAATAATTACTGAAAGTAAAAATGCATAATTAAAATTACTGAAAGTAAATTATTGAAATTAAAAGTGCGGAAAGTAAAGTATTGAAAGTAAAAATGCTGAAAGTAAAGTACTGAAAATAAAAGTGCTGAAAAGTAAAAGTGCTGAAAGTAAAAGTACTGAAAGTAAAAATATTGAAAGTAAAAATATTGAAATTAAAAATAAAAATACATAATTTAAATAAGAAAAATATTTATAAAATAGATGCAATCCTTTTAAAGCCTATAAAAACCCAAAGGAAATTACACCATATGAAATGAAATAGTTTGCAATTTATAGGCAAAATTTGCTTTAGCGCGTCGCGACGCGCCACGTGGCGCTCAATGATTGGAGGCTTTGATTTGTTATCTGCTGACATGGCGATAAGGAATCTGTTGGCCCAATAAATGATATTGTATTATTGTACAAAATTAACTATGTAATAATGAAATTGCCTTTTGCCATTTTGTAAATATTATTTACTTTGATATATAAATGGCGAAAGTCCATATGATTAGTACTGGATTGAGATGATATGAGACAGTATCAATCCATAAAGGTTTAATCATTAAATATCCCTAGCCGTAGTATTATCGAGACTGGACATCGATAATGCGGAATAGACTAGTATTGCGCTTGTGCACGTTGTGAGGGCACAACGGCATAGTTCTCATATATTTAAGTATTGGATACTTATGCAAGTGCGATAGGAGGTTGTGTTTTACCGATGGTACGGAAAACAGCTTCGCTCTGGATAGACCCCGCGGAATCCCATTGGTAGTATGTCTAGGTGTCTATGGGAGGCCGCATCAGGGTAGGTGTATATGGTCTTAACCTGAGACTTACATCGCTAGTACTTGCGACAATCGGTAAACTTTGGTTTTGGTGATTGGGGACCTTAACCGGTTCTGTGTACACCTCTTCTGGGTTTATCGAGAATCGTAGTGTACTGGATGTGATGTCAAGATGGAAGTATCGCTTCAGACATATGGAGGTGATGATCACGCAGGACACAGAACTAGTACTCTATAAAAGGTTGCAACCGTCGGGACAATATGACTAGGTCAGGATTGTCCGATTTAAAGAGACTAGTTGCTTGATGTCCGATATATGTTTCGTACGGGGCAGACACATCTCCAGCCCCAGGCCTAGCATGTGATCATCCGATACTGGATCGATGTACGCAATACTACGGTATACTACGCTTGATATAGATCTTATATTCCTATAAGAATATTTCTGGAGAATTGGGTAGGCATGGCGCTTTGCTAGAAGCCAACCTTGTCTTGTGAATCGGTAAGAACGTAGTACGAGGTACGTGCGTGTTCGGATTATCCGACGACCGTATTTACTACCAACATATCCGGAGATCTCTTGGGTCGCTTCCTGAAGATTCACCTATGATATTTGATTCGAACTTAATTAATCTTGGATTAATTGCGGAGAAACTTTATCTCGGATAAAGTGCCTTATTTAGAGAGAGAGAACGATTAATTTGGAATTAATCAGTAAAATTATTATATTCGATATAATAATTGAAATTCTATTTCGACGCGAAATTAAAATTAGATTTTAATTCGGGCATACGAGTTAATTTAGAATTAATTCTTTAGCGACGTAAATAATAATTTCGCTAGGCGCGATTATTTATTTAAATTCGATTTAATTAACGTCGCGACGCAAGTTCGGTATTTCGGAAATATCGAACCCGAACGCGTGAGTGCACGTGGGCCCGCTTTCATTTGGAAACGTGTGGGGCCCACATGACACATGTCATTATATGTATTATTTTATTGATAATGCATTGCATGGTGATAGTGTATAATACACTCAATTGTTATGCATGGAATTTGAGTGTTTGACACTCTAAGCCTTTGCATGGTTTGTGTCATAGATTTATTATTATTTAATAAATATTATGGCATAAATATAAATTGATTTTTGGTATCAAAAATCAACAAGAAAAATCTCTCTTCTCTCTCTCACATTGCCGAAAACTGCATGCAGTTTTTTGGTCTTCATCTTCTTCATTTTGGTTGCCAAAAAGCTTGAAGATAGTGTGGTTGTTTGGAACATCTTCTCACATGCAAGGCTAGCACCTTCAAGGGATCAAAAGAGGTGATAGGGAAACTATCATAGAGCAAGGAATTCACAAAGCTTGGAGCTTTCCACCTTCTTCTCCTCTTGGCCGAATCAATCAACACTTGGAGCTTCCATTTTGGTTTGATTTTCTTCATCAACAAAGCATTGTAAGTATGATTCCGCCATACTTCAAAGTTAAATATATATTCATTTATTGTATTTCAAATGCTTAATCTTTCCTTGGGACATATTATAGAAACCAACAAAGGAAAGATATATATCCATTATGTATGCGATTTACATATGATACGGTCCCTCACCTAACTATATCCCCATCGTTTGACCTAGGTTATGGAAAGTGTCTACCCATATAGTCAAAGATATGATGTTGATAGTGTCATGAATCGTGCTAACCCAAGAATCTCACATGATTCTTCCGCTGCGGCCATAGTCTCAAGCACTGATCACATATATCAACCCGCGAACTGGAATACTACACTTATAAGAAAATATAATCCGAGAGAGTGGCGATTCTCTGTTGTATCTTTACAAACTTCATGTGTTTCAAAAATTGACCCAATCATACCCTTATGACCGGATCTTTTGAACTGGGGAAGGAGAATGTCAAAGTTATTTGATCCATACATAAGATTGTAAAGACCTCAAGTCTAAGGACTAGTCATACAATCGATACATGAAAGTTCTCCCAGACACATGGGATAAACACTCCATGTGAAAACTTTCAGCGGTCAGTTTGATGGACATGAGCAACTCATGCATCCATGTGATACACCAAGCGGAAGGATCACCACTTTGTGAACGCCCAGATTATTCATAAAACTATGACGAGGAACGTTTAAGAGTAATGATTCTCATAAGGCGTGGAAGCCATCATCTTATTACTCCAAGGGCTTTATTACAGTGTTTGATGATTCATATAATTTATGTAAGACTCGTATAATAACGATTTCCTTTTTATTAATAAATGAAAATATTACAAATACATGTACATATAGCCCATCCACAAGTTGGGTATAGGGCATATCCCTAACAATCTCACACTTGCACTATAGCCAACTAGTACTCTTGGGGTGTGCCTATCATGCTTTTGTTAAGTAAGCCCGTTAGTAAGAGAATCTGCAAGATTATATTCTCTGGGTATTTTTGTTGGACAATTATGACCCATAGCATCACTATTTGTACAGAACACAGTGTTCTTGTAAAAATTAACTAGGTGACAAATGAAATTACTCTTTTATCAATTTGTAATTGGATTAACTGGATATATAAATGATAAAAGTACTTATGATTAGTTCCATATTAATAAGATATGAGACAATATTAATCCATAAAGGTTTAATCATTAAATATCCCTAGTCGTAGTATTATCGAGACTGGACATCGATAATGCGGAATAGACTAATATTACACTTGTGAGTGTTATGGAAGCGTAATGACATAGTTCTCATATATTTGGGTATTGGATACTTATGCAAGTGTAATAGGAGGTTCTGTTTACCGATGGTACGGAAATAGCTTCGCTCTGGATAGACCCCTCGGAATCTCATTGGTAGTATAACTATGTGTCTATGGGAATCCGAATCAGGGTAGGTGTATTTGGTCTTAACCTGAGACTTGCATCACTAATACTTGCGACAATCAATATACTTTGGTTTTGGTCATCCGGGGCTTTAACAGGTTCTGTGTACGCCTCTTCTGGGTATACTGAGAATCGTAGTGTATTAGATGTGATGTCAAGAAGGAAGTATCACTTCAGTCATATGGAGATGATGATCACACAGGGATACATAACTGGTACTCTAAGTGCTATAGCCATCGGGGAAGTATGACTAGGTCATGACTTTCTGATCATAAAGAGACTAGTTGCTAGTGATCCTATATATGCTTCGTATAGGGCAGACACAACTCCAGCCCTAGGCCTAGCATGTGACATCAGATACTGGATCGTAATGCATAATACTATGTATAATACGCCTGACAAAGATCTTGTTTTCCATAGAAGAATATTTCTGGAGAATTAGGTAGGTACGGTGCTTTGCTCGAAGCCAACCATGTCTTGTAAATCAGTAAGTATGTGGTACCAGGTACGCACGTGTTCGCAAAGTCTGATGATCGTATTTACTGCCAACATATCCAGGGTGTAAGTGTCCTAAACATGCCACGAGATCTCTAAGCGTTATTCGTGTGTGAATAAAAATAAAAAATAAGTTGTAGAGGACTTACATTGATCGGTTGAGTTCAAAACTTCCATGGATGTTGAAGCTCCCAAGCTCATGGGTGAGTATCCCTATCACCTTTATTTGACTCCCTGTGCTAGCAAGAACAAATGGAACAAATTTTATCTCCCAAGGAGAAATAAATTTGTCCGAGAGAGAGGGAAGCAATCGGCAGTCTTCAAAAGATAGAGAAACCAATTACCTGTGGCCATTCGGCCTCCTTCAAAATGGAAAGGAAGAAGCCGAGGCATAATTAAAAAGGAAGCAACTAAATGTTGCTTTTTTTTCGGTCTCTAAGGTCAGTGGCCACTTTGGCCATTATAAAAGAAAAAAGGGCAAAATGCCTCAATTTTAAGGGAGATTAATCTAAATAGCAAAAGTAAAAGAATTACCTTTTTACCTCAGCATGGAGAAGTTAGCTCCTCATGGATGAATAAAAACTACTATTTATAGAAGAGAATTACTACTACAAACGTAAATAAAACTGAATAAAAGAAACTAAAGAAGAGAACTCTCAATTTATTTATAAGGATTTCAGAGGATGAGGTACATTTGAAACTTAAGAAATCAAACTCAATTTATAGGCAAAAAAAATTCAATTCTTTATTATTATTTTTCTGAAATTTTTTTTTTATTATTATTATTAATTTTTTTTTTGGATCGCTGAAGTTTTGACACGTGGCATGGTGGCTAAAAAAAACGGCTCGTTGAATTTTTGACACGTGGCATGCGGTGCACGTTAGCAGATTGCTTGTGATGATGACAAGTGGCATGGTGCACGTTAGCAAAGTCAAACTTGGAAACTTTGACTTGTTGACCTGGCGCACATTAGCAGTCTCCGGTGCACGTTAGCGGTCGGGATGCCAAGGGTTTCGGTGTCGAGACGCCCAAAATTACCAAAATACCCTTTTTGCCAATTTTCACCAAATTTCTCAGTTTTGCTCCGAATCACCTCCATAATGTCCTGAAACTTTATTTATCTACAAAATAACACAAAACACATCAAAATATTCACAAAACTCAAGAAACTATACAAATAAAATATTCACTAAATGGGTGTTTGTTACAAATATGCGCGTTGGAATTGCAATACTCGTTGTCGTTCTCTAGGAATGGTGTCTGATAATCGTGAAGATAAAATTAAATTCATTACACCCATTTAGTTAACATTTTATTTTGTATAGTTTCTTGAGTTTTGTGAATATTTTGATGTGTTTTGTGTTGTTTTGTAGATAAATAAAAATTCAGGACACTCTGGAGGTGATTTGGGCCAAAACAGTGAAAATTGGACGAAAATGGGTATTTTGGTAATTTTCCGAGTAGCGACGCCAAGACCTTCAGCGTCGCGACGCCTAACGTGCACCGAACAGTACTAATGTGCGCCGGGTCCACAAATCAGAATCTGAGAAAAGTTTGACTTTGCTAAAGTGCGCTGTGGGACGTGTCGCCATCACAGCCGATTTGCTAACATGCGCCGTGCCACGTGTCAAAATCCTACGGTGCCGACAGTCGCCATCGCCACGTGTGCCACGTGTCACTCCATGTCATTGCCACGTCATCAGCCACATCACCAGGTTGACCAAGTCAAACTGACACCTCACCGCCACGTCATCATCAGCCAATCAGGAAGTGCCACGTGTCGCAATCCTATGGTGCCGACAGTCTCTTTCCCACGTGTCGCCACGTCAGCGCCACATCAGCGCCAATTATTAGTTATCTAATCCTTATCTGACACGTGGCGGATTAGAATCTAGCTGACCAATCAGAAGCCGCCATGTGTCACAATAATTGAAGCCCAACCACTCGCCACGTGTCACCTGATCCAGAATCTGCAACCGACAAACCAGAGCGTGCCACGTCGACAAAAGCCGGTGTAGCGACGCCAAAGGCCTTGGCGTCGTGATGCTGGAACCCTATCCGCGCCTATAAATAGAGCTTCAAATTTCAGTTTTAGATACACCATTCTCTCTCATTTCTTTGATGTAAATAGAGAGTTTCTCTCTCTACTTTCTTTTAATTTTTAGTTTTTTTAGTTTTTAGTTTTGTAATTAATTTTAATTACGTTTTGTAATAATAGTAATTTACTTGTTTTTTACTTTTTATGATTTTTACTATTTACCATGAGGAGGTAACTCCCCCAGCTAGGGTGAAAGGTAATTCTTTTACTATTACTATTTAGATTAATCTCCCTTAAATATAATATATTCACTATTTAAAATATTGACTTAAAAATGATACCGCCAGATTGGTCGGTTGGTAATTAAACTTTCTTACCGCCTATATGGCAGGTTCATGGACAAATCTTTTTACCGCCTTAATGGCTGGTTGGACTTAATTTGACTTAATCAGGATACCGCCTATATGGCTGGTTGGTAATGTTATCACAAGTTTATATATTATTTTATGGGAGATATCTAAATTAGTAGTAGTAAAAGTAATTCCTTTTACCTTAGCATTTTATTTTATTGTAATTACTTTTCAGTATTTACTTTACCGCATTTTTACTTTATGTCTTTTATTTTCAAGTTTTTACTAGCCCTAGTTATGTGTTGTAACTAAATTAGTTATCTGGGGTTGTGATGACTTTTAATATCACCGTTTTATAAGGGGTTAGATTATAGTTTTGGTATTATAAAGATTTATTTATTGAGTCTTAATCTTAATGCTTTTTCATTAACTGACCATTAATAAAATTGATCTGGTAAATCTAAAATGAACTAGACATAAGGATTTTAGGTTTCGGCCTTAGACTCAATAGCCCACGATCTTCCTTGAGGATAGATAACCCTTTAATAGATTTCCTTACAGGATAGAAATATACCTGTCGGGCGGGGGTAGCCATAATTGGAACTTAAACTTAATGAATCCAGATAATTTGGTTGACATAGACATATGGTTCAATTGGGTTAAACTGGGTATTTGTGTCTGACCATCGACAGAGGCTTACACATAATTTAGTGTTCCAGGTTAATAAATCAATATATTACCCAATTTTAAGATAACCACTTTATCTTTAAAATGATATTAAAAGAAATCACAACCCTAGATAGTTTTTAATATTGAATTTTCTTAAAACCTATTTTTGACAATTTTATTTACTTGTTTTTAAATTTAGAATCGTCACCATTTCAAAATCAATCAATCAACCTGTTAGATACTAGTAATTATTTGACCTCATAAAATTAATAGATTAGATATTAAGTCCTCGTGGGATCGATATTTTTATACTACTTGAACGATACGTGCGCTTGCGTTATACGTGTTTGTTTACGCCGGTAAGAATTCCTCTTAGGAAAACCGCATGGAGAGCAACAATTACATTGTTCTCTAGTGAGTTGTATAAGTACTATACTTTGGTTTCCCTAGGATAACCAATTATAAATAGGCACTTATCCGATTTGGGTTCTAGTTTGGTATCATCCAAGCATATGCCCAACATTCCCAAATCTTTAGGAATGAGAAACCCGGTTTATTTCCTGTTCATATCTAATATGAAGTCCGTCCAACAGATTTTAACGGAACCTTGTTCAAAATAAGTATTGCACTGTTTAATGTGTATCCCTAGAAGGAAATTGGTAGCTCAAAGCGACTCATATGTTTAAGTATTTTACACTATGGTCCAACTGTAATATTTTTAATACTTAGCCGGTCTGTTTTCTTACTTCGTACGCACAAGTGCAATACTAGTCTATTCCGCATTATCGATGTCCGATCTCGATAATACTCCGACTAGGGATATGTAATGATTAAACCTTTTATATTGATACTGTCTCATATCATCTCAATACGGAACTAATCATATGCACTTTTGCCATTAATATATCAAAGTAAATAATTTTACAAAACGGCAAAAGGCAATTTCATTATCACATAGTTGATTTTGTACAATAATACAATATCATTTACAAAACAGTGACGCTATGGGTCATAATGTCTAACAATCTCCCACTTGGCCTATAGCCAGTCACTCAAGCATCTAATACCTGAACTATGTATATGTCGTTCAAACACATCCTGAAGAACAGCCTTCGTCAGCGGATCTGCAATGTTGTCATCCGATGCGACCTTCTGGACTTTTACATCGCCACGATGTATAATCTCCCGAATCAGATGGTAACGCCGAAGAACATGCTTGGATCGTTGATGAGACCTTGGTTCCTTAGCTTGTGCTATAGCCCCGTTATTGTCACAATACAATGGCACGGGCTCAGCTGCTAACGGAACTACTCCTCCGATTAGGAATTTTCGGATCCAAACTGCCTCATTTGCTGCTTCTGACGCAGCAATATACTCCGCTTCTGTTGTTGAATCGGCAACAGTATCTTGCTTGGAAGATTTCCAGCTCACTGCTCCGTATTTAAACAAAAAATGTACCCCGATTGCGACTTGAAGTCGTCCTTGTCGGTTTGGAAACTTGCATCGGTGTACCCAGACACCTCAAGTTCTCCACCTCCATAAATTAAGAAAGCATCCTTAGTTCGTCTAAGATACTTAAGGATATTCTTAACTGCCATCCAGTGACCTTCACCTGGATCGGCCTGATAGCGACTGCACATGCTCAAAGCATATGACACATCAGGTCGCGTACATATCATGGCATACATGATCGATCCGACTGCCGAGGTGAACGGTATCCGACTCATGTTATCTCTCTTCTTTAGTCTTAGGACACATGTCTTTAGACAGAAGGATACCACGCGACATTGGCATCAATCCCTTCTTGGATTGATCCATGTTGAATCGCTTCAACACTTTGTCAATATATGTACTCTGGGAGAGTCCAAGCAGCTTTCTAGATCTATCCCGGTAGATCTTTATTCCCAGAATAAAGGCTGCTTCTCCCAGATCTTTCATGGAGAATTTTAATGAAAGCCAAGCTTTCACCGACGTTAGCATTGGAATGTCATTGCCTATAAGCAATACGTCGTCGACATAAAGGACAATAAAAGTCAGTGCTCTCCCACTAACCTTCTTGTATACACAAGGGTCATCATCGTTTTGTACGAAATCATATTCTTTTATGATCTCATCAAAACGCTGATTCCATGACCGTGATGCTTGCTTCAATCCATAAATGGATCGATTTAACTTACAAACCTTGTTTGCAAGTCTAGGTACGATAAAACCGTCAGGCTGTTGCATATAAACATCCTCTAAAAGGTTTCCGTTAAGGAAAGCGGTTTTAACGTCCATCTGTCATATCTCGTAATCGAAATATGCAGCTATTGCAAGCATTATCCGAATGGATTTAATCATGGCAACGGGTGAGAAAGTTTCGTCATAATCAATACCATATTGTTGACGATACCCTTTGCTACAAGCCTAGCCTTGTACGTTTGTACGTTGCCATCCATGTCGGTCTTCTTCTTGAAGATCCATCTGCATCCAATAGGCATTACGCCTTCTGGTGCATCAACCAGTGTCTAAGCTTGGTTGGCGTACATGGAATCCATCTCGGACTTCATGGCTTCTTGCCATAAAGCGGAATCAATATTCTGTATTGCTTCCTCATACGTAGTCGGTTCATTTTCCTCAATAAGATTAATATCTACATGAGGCGAGATCAGGAACCCATACCTTGTTAGACATTATGTCCCATAGCGTCACTGTTTGTAAATGATATTGTATTATTGTACAAAATTAACTATGTGATAATGAAATTGCCTTTTGCCATTTTGTAATATTATTTACTTTGACTTATAAATGGCGAAAGTCCATATGATTAGTACCTGGACTGAGAATGATATGAGACAGTATCAGTCCCCAAAGGTTTAATCATTAAATCCCTAGTCGTAGTATTATCGAGACTGGACATCGATAATGCGGAATAGACTAGTATTGCGCTTGTGCACGTTGTGAGGGCACAACGGCATAGTTCTCATATATTTAAGTATTGGATACTTATGCAAGTGCGATAGGAGGTTGTGTTTTACCGATGGTACGGAAAACAGCTTCGCTCTGGATAGACCCGCGGAATCCCATTGGTAGTATATCTACGTGTCTATGGGAGGCCGCATCAGGGTAGGTGTATATGGTCTTAACCTGAGACTTACATCGCTAGTACTTGCGACAATCGGTAAACTTTAGTTTTGTGGTTGGGGACCTTAACCGGTTCTGTGTACACCTCTTCTGGGTTTATCGAGAATCGTAGTGTACTGGATGTGATGTCAAGATGGAAGTATCGCTTCAGACATATGGAGGTGATGATCACGCAGGACACAGAACTAGTACTCTATAAAAGGTTGCAACCGTCGGGACAATCTGACAAGGTCAGGATTGTCCGATTTAAAGAGACTAGTTGCTTGATGTCCGATATATGTTTCGTACGGGGCAGACACA
>SKCR01041743.1:0-41232 GCA_019454045.1 Zanthoxylum bungeanum | reverse complement strand
TTCTGGAGTATTCATGTTTAAGTATGGAGTATTTTTGATTTGCTATGAGGGTTTTCGGTGTGAAATTATTCCGAAATTGCTCTAGATCGGATTTTGATTTGGAGTTAAGTCACTACAAAATAGTTTGACCTCAAAGTAGCACTACATCATAGTGCCCTCACTCCGGGGTAGAGTTCTGACTGTCATGATCAAACCTTGGTTTATCCCGGAGGTCTGCAGACTTCGGGGTTGAATTATTCATTAGTTAGGTCCCTCTCCAGAGTCATTGAGGCTTTGAGATGATCCCTAACTCCTAATGTCTACTAGTACAATGATACCATGATATGTGTCATTTTTCTAGTAGACCTCTTACTGTTTACAGCAGTTCCACTAAAGAAGCGTGCTGAGAAAAATTCTTCTTTAAGTCGACATGTATCCCTGATTATACGCCTACTTCTGAGCACATAAAATAATATGTCTCATTTTCACTTTCTATACACTCAAATGACTTTTTTTTTTTATGATGAGAAAAAAACTAAGATATTGATTGTTAACACTATTTGTGGAAAAGATAATGTCATATACAATTTGGATAAAATCTAAAAAAACAAAGTGAAAATGAGACATATATTATTTCAAAATTTAAATGGATATAAGATTATATCTACCAACCAAAAGCTCTTTCTTATGATTTTTGGTATTATTTATTTCCCATAAGACACTAAATTAACAGATTGTATCTGCATAACATATGGAACACATAATATACTAAAACAAATAGGTTGGATCTATGCAGCATCGTAAATGTTATAAAATAATTTGAATTTTTTATAATTCAATTGAAAGGGAAGATTTTTTTTTTATATTTAAGAAGTGTATTTACTCAGATGCAGATTAAAAAAAGAAAAAAGAAACTTGCAGGTTCGAGAAATAGATGAAGAAACGCCATATATAATAATAATAATAATAATAATAATAATAATTTAAAATTTTTTAATGATGATTTGAATACATCTTTAAAAATTTAGTTATATATGTTTGTATTTAAACTAAATATATATAATTACTTTTAAAAATATTTTTTATTCTTTATAATCGGCTGAGACAGAGTGTTTCTAAACAAGCCTAGCCCCTACTCGTTTTCCACTAAGTTGGACTTTGCCATCCCTAATTCTATCACACCATTGTGAAAACCCTCCTTTTCAATTTCATCCATCCCCATCTCTAAAAAGTTTGAACTCTTCTATATAAATACATCGAAATCATATATTTATATATTCAATATGTTGTTCAATAAGACCCCATCCCTAGAACTAACATCATATAACTCAATTGAGACATTGTATAATAAGCTAAACCTCTCTTAATATTTTGTTGAGCAAGAGCTAAAGTAGCTCCTAAAAATACTGTTATTTATGAAAAGCGGAAGAAGACGAGCTACAAGAAAAATTCCCGCCGCTACCACAGTAGCAGTTTAATAATATTCATTACAAATAAAAGTAATTGCATATATGGCAATGTTCTAGCTATACCAATAAAGATTAATATCAATGATGAGTAACCAGCAATTGTTCATATACGTACATTCTTCATAATACTAAACAAGTATCAAGATCTTGATACGGCAAGTCTCGCATATATTTTTTTGAATGTTGGAAACCCCACCATCAAATCACCCATTCCATTCGGGGTTGCGACGCAGGTAAAACTCCTGACTGTCCCAAGCTCTTACAAGAATCGCACCCCCTAAATTCGAACCCAATACCTCAAGGTGAGATCCTGGATCCTACACCACCAAGTCACACCCCTTGGGGACAAGTCTCACATATTTAAGAAAAAGTAATTGACATTTGATGTTATATATATTTTTTGAATCGTTGGAAACCCCGCCGCCAGGCTTAAGCGAAGCAGATAATACCTCCGGCTGTCCCAAGTTCTTACAAGAAACACACTCTCTGGATTCGAACCCAAAATCTTAAGGTGAGATCCTGAACCCTACATCATCAAGTGACGCAGATACATATAGTCAATGAAGTTGTCCACAAAATTTAATTAACAATGAAGCTAAATGTCCAAATTTATGTGACCTAAATCAGATAATCTATTAACAATTGCGAGTTGTGTGATCAAGCATTCAACTTGGAAAGGATTCTAAGATGCATCTGTTGGAAAATGCTTATAAGTATGCTCATATGTAGATGAGTAAGAGTTATAAGGATAGAGGCTCTCTCTACGTGCGTGGGGGGTGCAAATCAAATCTAAATCAAGCTTGGCTCGTGTGCACCCGCGTGTCCTGCGTACACGAATGCCGGACCAAATTGTGCGGGTCTGGCCCAACCAATTTTTGGCATATCTCTTTAATTTTTTCCAAGCCTCTTGATGTTCCATAACAACTAATTTAATTAGCTTGGTGGTTACAACAAGTGAAATGCCTCTCATTTATGAGATATAATTGGCATGTTAATTTCCTTTAAATAAGTGGTGATTTTCGGTTTTTGAAAAAAATGCACAACACAGAGAAAACACACACTTCGCATAAGGAAAAATTCGTTTGAGCATTTCCCTCATTTTTTCGTTTGTTTTGGTTTTTTTGGAAGAGTTCGAACACCTTATGGTTCGTTGGTAACGGGTTTTGGTGGTGCCCATACTCCTTCGTTTCCGTTGTATTCTGGGAAATAATCGTCTCATGTTCTACTGCACCTACGGTAGGTAGGGGTGAGCAACGGTTCCGGGTAGACCCGGAACCAGTTAGAACTGGACCGGTTTTCCGGGTTTGGAACCGGAACCGGTTGTAATCGGGTAGGTTCCGGTTCCAAAAATGAAGGAACCGATTTTATCCGAGTAGGTTCCGGTTCCAAAATGATCGGAACCGGAACCGGACCATGGAACCGGAATCGATTTTTTTTTTAGGTAACTTCCTGCTAAAATTATGCATTTTTGGGGAAATAAAAGAATAAATAAATATAAATTGCACAACAGCAACATAATACAATATAAACTGCACAACAGATTGGAACCTATAAGCTGCACAACATAAGCAACAACAAGCTGTGGTTGCACAATCAGCAACAAAATACAGCAACAGAATACAATCCTCAGGCTAACAGTTGCACAACAGCAACATAATACAATATAAACTGCACAACATAATATAATCAATTAATTATAAAGTTTTAATTTTTTTTTTAAGAAAAAAGACTTACTAAATATGAATCTATAAGCAGTTTTCATTAAAATATTTTAAAATAGGGTAATTCGGAACCGAACCAGAACCAGACCGGAACCAGATTGGAACCGAATAATAGGGTACCCTGTTTAATTGGGTAGGTTCCGGTTCCACTTAGTGCGGAACCGAATTTTTCCGGGTAGGTTCCGGTTCCATGCAGAACCGTAACCGAAACCGGTTTTGCTCACCCCTAACGGTAGGGGACAAATTTGTTTTAAGGATATTGTTGACATCAACAAGCCTTGGAAAGTGAAGAAGCAGTAGTTCGGTAGTGGATCAACTTCATCAACTTAAGGGTCTAACTCTTTCTCTCAGATGCCGCTCTCAGGGTCTGCCTCCGCTCTCAGCCTCCGCTCTTAGGGTCAGCCTCTACTCTCAGCCTCCGCTTTCAGGGTCTGCCTCTGCTCTCAGCCTCCGCTCTCAGGGTCTGCCTCTGTTCTCAGCCTCCGCTCTCAGGGTCTGCCTCTGCTCTCAGCCTCTGCCATCAGGGTCTGCTCTCAGGGTCCGCCGTGAGGGTCTGCTCTGTGGGTCTGATTTAAGGGTCTGCCGAGATGGTCTGATTTCAGGGTCTACCGATAGAGTCTGCTGGGCTAAATTTAAGTCTAATTCGAATTTCCTTGTAACTACCGAAATATTTGTAATAATTGTAATACAGTCTTAAAACAAAATTTGACTCTATGGATATGGAAATCAGTCCAAACACAGTAGATCCGAATATGGCAGCCTCTTCGGCTGGCTAGAATGTTGTGGCAGCCCCCGTGGCTGACCAAAGTGCAGTGGCAGCCTCTTCGGCTGGCCAACTTGCTTCAGCCTCTGGGCTTAACATGACAGCTGATGTGGCTGGCCAAGGTGTTGCTGCCTCTATGGATAGACAACCTGTAGGACATGTGAGTCATGTCAATCCTGCTGCGGAACAACCTGAAAAATTCAGTGGTCAGAATTTCAAAATGTGGCAACAGAAAATGTTTTTCTACTTGACCATGTTGAACCTTGCGAGGTTTCTAAAGGAAGATGCTCATGTACCCGCGGAGGGTGAGATTGATATCCAAGTGATCAGTGCGATCGATGCTTGGAAACATTCTGAATTCCTATGTCGGAATTATGTGCTGAATGGGCTAAGTGATTCCTTGTACAGTGTGTACGCCGGAATGAAAACAGCTAAAGGGCTTTGGGAATATTTAGATCGAAAATATAAAACTGAGGATGCATGTACTAAGAAATTTGTCGTAGGCCGTTTCCTAGATTTTAAGATTATTGATTCCAAAACTGTGTTAAGCCAAGTACAAGAACTGCAGATTATACTAGCAGAAATTCATGCTAAGGGGATGAGTTTAAGTGAAACCTTCCAAGTAGCCTTGATAATTGAGAAACTACCATCGGGTTGGAAAGATTTCAAGAATTATCTAAAGCATAAGCGAAAAGAAATGAGCATTGAAGACTTGGTTCTTAAGCTGTGAATTGAGGAAGATAACCGAGTATCGGACAAGAGAGGAATGACCCATGAGGCCAAAGAAAATGTTGTCGAACATGGCCATAAGAACAAAAACCTCAAGAACAAATGGTCAAAGATTGAAGTTGATGAATGATTGCAAGGCTAGCAACAAGCAGGCTCGCTTATGATCTGCTGAAAATAGTACATCAGGTTTTTTTGATTAATCTCTCGCATTCATGAAGCAGATTGTCGAAAAGGGCTTTCTGCAAGCAGGAAAACGACCTTTTGACAATCCACAGGTTGTAAGCTTGATCCCGGTCTCGGGACTTCCCAAGTCACGGAGTCTTTGATAAAGTTATAAACAAAAGGAATACACTATCCAATATATATTAAAAAAAGGCTTATAGTTAGTAAGACAGGTGTCAGTATCAAATCCCCTAAAGGAGGAGTTTCCAAGAAATCAAAATTTCAAGGAAGATGCTTCAACTGTGACAAAATGGGTCACAAGTCTTCTGAGTGCAGACTGCCGAAGAAGAAAAGGAAACAATAGGCTAATGTGCTGGAAAACATGACTCAAGATGTTTCAGACATTAACCTTTCTGCTGTGGTTTCTGAGGTGAATCTGGTGGGTTATAACCCAAGAGAGTGGTGGATTGATACTGGTGCCACTCGACATGTGTGCTTGGATAATAGCATGTTTTCTTCATTTGAGCCTGCTGGTAATGGGAAAAAAATATCCATGGGAAATTCAGCAACATCTGAGATTGAAGGTCAATGAAAGGTGATTCTGAAGATGACTTCTGGAAAAGAGTTGACTTTGAACAATGTTCTGTATGTACCTGAAATATGGAAGAATCTTGTGTCTGGATCACTTCCGAACAAGCATGGATTTCGGATGGTGTTCGAGTCTGATAAAGTAGTTTTGACTAAAAATGATATGTATGTGGAAAATGGTATGTAACTGATGGGCTTTTTAAGCTCAATGTAATGGTTGTTAAACCCAAAAATATCAATAAAGCTAGTTCTTCTGCTTATATTGTTGAGTACTCTAATCTTTGGCATGGTAGATTAGGACATGTTAATTTTAATTCATTGCGAAAATTAATTAACATAAATCACATTCCCAATTTTAAAATTGATAACAGACATAAGTGTGATACTTGTGTTGAGGGAAAACTAACTAGATCATCTTTTCATAGTATTGAAAGAAACTCTGAACCACTTGATCTAATTCATACCGATGTATGTGATTTTAATTCAATAAAATCGAGAGGCGGTAATAAATATTTTATTACCTTTATTGATGATTGCATAAGATTTTGCTATGTGTACTTGATGAAAAGCAAGAACGAAGCTATAGAGAAATTTGTTCTCTATAAGAATGAAGTTAAGAACCAACTGAATAAAAGAATTAAGGAGTTAAGAAGTGATTGTGGTGGTGAGTATGTTTTTCCTTTTGAATCACTTTGTGAAGAAAATGGAATCATACATCAAACCACAACTCCTTATTCACCTCAATCCAATGGGATTGCGGAACGGAAGAATCGTACCTTGAAAGAGATGATAAACGCTATGTTAATCAGCTCTAGCTTACCTCAGAATATGTGGGGAGAAGCTGTCTTATCAGCTAATTACCTTTTAAATAAGGTACCACGGAAAGAAATATGGAAAACTCCTTATGAAATGTGGAAAATAATAGTACCTTCCTATAAATTCCTACGAGTGTGGGGGTGTCTTGCCAAGGTAGTCATTCATCCACCTAAGAATGTGAAGATATGACCAAAAACTGTTGATTGTGTTTTCATAGGATATGCACATAACAGTAATGCTTATCGATTTCTTGTGTATGAGTCTACTGTACCAGATATTCACAAGAATACGATAATGGAGTCGAGGAATGCATCATTTTTCGAATATATTTTCCCTGTAATACTAATTCGAATTCAAATGTGCACAAACAGGCACATGAGACTATCATTGAAGATAGTCAGGATCAAGAACACATAAAAGTTCTAGAGGATCAACAAGTTGTTGAACTTGAACCAAGACGTAGCAAAAGAGCTAGAACGAAAAAATCATTTGGTCCAGATTTTCTGACATTTTTGCTAGAGAATGATCCTCAAAGCTATAACGAAGCTGTAAGGTCAGCTGATGGTGCCTTGTGGAAAGATGTCATCAATAGTGAAATTGAATCCATCTTACAAAATCACTCCTGGGAGTTAGTGAATCTTCCTACATGATGTAAACTTTTAGGGTCCAAGTGGATTTTCAAAAAGAAAATAAATACAGATGGATCAATTGACAAGTAAGAAGCAAGACTTGTAATTAAAGGTTACAGACAACGTGAATGTCTTGATTACTTTGATACTTATTCTCCTATAACGAGAATAAATTCCATAAGGATGATACTAGCGATTGCAGCTTTGCGCAATCTTGAGGTACATCAGATGGATATGAAAACAGCCTTTCTGAATGGAGATTTAGATGAAGAAATCTACATGGAACAACATTAAGGCTTTATAGCTCCAGGACAAGAAAAGAAAGTTTGTAAGTTAGTTAAATCATTGTATGGATTGAAACAAGCTCCGAAACAGTGGCATAAAAAGTTTGATGACACCATGTTGGCAAATGGTTTCAAAATCAGTGAATGTGATAAATGTATTTATGTCAGAGAGACAGAAGTTGGCTATGTGGTTTTATGTCTCTACGTTGATGACATACTGATTATCGGGAGTAATGTTAAAATGGTGAAATCTACTAAGAATATGCTGAAATCCAAGTTTGACATGAAAGACATGGGTCTAGCAGATGTCATTCTGGGAATAAAGATCTCGAGAAGTCCAGATGGACTTATTCTTGATCAGTCGCACTATGTGGACAAGATTCTTGGTAAATTCAACAATGATGATTCTGTTGTGGCTAGAATTCTTTTTGATGTGAGTCTACATCTCTCAAAGAATATGGGAGATGGTATATCTCAAGTAGAATGCTTTAGAGTTATCGGGAGTTTGATGTATCTATCGATTTGTACAAGGCCTGATATAGCCTGTACAATAAACAAGCTCAGCAGATATACGAGTAATCCAGGGGTTGATCACTGGAAAGCAATAGTGAAAGTACTCAGGTACCTACGTTTTACTCGTAATTATGGGTTGCACTATCATAGATATCCAGATGTAGTCGAAGGATACAGTGATGCTAATTAGATATCTGACATGAAAGACTCAAAGTCTACCAGTGGCTATGTGTTTACACTAGCTGGTGCAGCTATATCATGGAAATCCTCCAAACAGACTGTGATAGCCAGATCTACAATGGAATCAGAATTCATTGCATTAGATAAGTGTGCTGAAGAAGCTGAATGGCTTCGAAATTTTCTAGAGGATATTCCAAGTTGGCCTAAGCCAGTGCCAACAATTTGCATTCATTGCGATAGTCAATCTGCAATTGGAATTGCACATAAAAATATGTATAATGGTAAGTCTAGACATATTCGTCGTAGACACAATACCGTTAGATAATTACTCTCTACTGGAGTTATTTCGATTGACTATGTAAAGTCAAAAGATAATATTGCGGATCCGCTAACCAAAGGGTTAAACAGAGAGTTAGTTGTGAAATCATCGAGGGGAATGAGACTAAAGCACATTATATAAATGTTTATTACGAAGGAAAACCCAACCTTATTGACTGGAGATCCCAAGATCTAGGTTCAATGGGACAACCTCCTCGTAAAATACATAATTGGTTCACTGTGGGGGGTTACCCTCTAGTCCATTCCTATGGTGAAATGAAACAGTGATGCTCGTATGGATAGAGGTTAAGCAAAGGCTTTTAATAATTCTTATGCGTCGGGAATCCGAGAAGAGTATTACAAGATACTCTTAAATAAGAAATCACATATGTGAGAGAGAAGTGGAGCCGCTTCAAAGGGAATTGTACGGGGCTCAATTCTTAGAAACTCTTGCAGAACCAGATTGATGTTCATGGCCAAAATGAACATAATAATGAGAACTCAGATGTGTTAGGTAAAATATCTGTGTAATATATGTTCTCCATTTACATGAACGACAGTACAGTTCAATGACATCGTGTTCACTGCCAGCCAGTAAATGAGATATATTTTCACAAATGAAGGTTCAAAGGCTGAGGTCTACCTATCTTATGCAGGTGTTGAACCGTTGAACTCTTCTAGGTCAAAATAAAATATTTTATAAAATATTTTTATTTGACGTTTTTCGCCAATTTCATTCATGTGGGGGATTGTTGGAAAATGCTTATGAGTAAGCATTTTGATGCACAATTTTAAGCATGATCCACTTCGTGTTAGTGGTTGTTATTGAATGATTCGGATACTCCTCCGTGAGTAGTTCGAAATGGTATATTCATATGCTTAAAATGATGCTTGGGTGAATGAGAAATTGTTGCTCAAAGTTCACCCAATGGTGTTGGAAAATAAGGAGAATTGAGCTTGTCCCATATGAGAAAGCTATAGAGGGAAAATTATGTTTATATATGATTGCTCATATGTAGATGGGTAAGAGTTATAAGGATATAGGCTCTCTCTACGTGCGCGGGGGGGGGGGGGGAGGGTGCAAATCAAATCTGAATCAAACTTGGCTCGTGTGCACCCGCGTGTCCTGCGTACACGAATGTCGGACCAAATTATGCGGGCCTGGTGTAGGCACTGCATTTTTGCATATAAGTCCCTATTATGAGTCTCATTTGGAGACACTACCTTTTAAGTCATGGAAGTCACGGGAAAGGACGTCGGAATGGGAAATTCAGAATAAGTACGTCATCAGATTCATTTCACAAGTTCACTATCTTCGTTCGTGTTGCGTTCGTGGCTGCGTTCGAACGCCAAGCAGATTGCGGGCATTTGTGTAGCGTTCGAATCGGCGTTCGAACAGCGTCGGTATTTCTGATTTTGCTGCTAGCCTTACACCCAAGCCCAATTAGCCCACCAAAGCCCATAAAACACATCCCAATTAATAAAACACATATTTAACACATGTGAAATTAAATAAAATCTAAAAATCACATACCAAATTAAAATAAATATCAAATAAAATCATGCCTAATTAAAATCAATCAATATATTATATACCAAACTAAAAAAATTGTATTCCTAATCTAAGCAAATTAAATATATCATATTCATAATCTAACAAAACATGTCCCCCAATTAAAATATATATTTTCCTTGTAAGACACTAATTGGTCTCCTTCCTATACAAGCATATGGAAACCCTAGCCCTTTGCCTATAAAAGAAACCAAATTCCAACCTTTGACACCTGCTAGCTCATTCACAAAAAGAAAACTCATAGCATATACACAAGAAAAAGAAGTAAAGAATTTTCTCTTCTCATCCCCCTCCATAGACGAATACACAACCCCCCATAAACACCTTAGATTATCAAAAAATCACAGCCCTTAAACACTCTCCATAACCGAAAATAGCAAGCCCTTAAAAAACCTTGCATTACCGAAAATCACAGCCTAAAACAGCCCTCAAATCACCTAAAATAGTAACTAAAAAACTGTACTTGAAGCCTTTAAAAAAGTAACAAACAGTGACCAAAATACAGCAGCAGAACAGCAGTAAAACGGAGGGAGAACAGCAGCCCGAATAGCGAAAAAGCGGAGGGAAATGTTGAACCAGTGAACCGGAGGAGTTGCGGAGCATCCACCATTCCGACGACCGCGCACGGTACTTCCGAGAGTCGACATAGAAGGTTAGACCCGATGGCACCTTTCTCATTAGTTTATATTCATCTTTTAATTGTTCATTAAATTTTATTCGTATGAGAGTCGTTGTATGATGTGTGTTGTGGCTCTTGAATGAATGAATGTGTCGCCTCTTGTGGTATATAGGATGGAAACCCGGACATAAATTTCATAGTCGATTCTGAATGGACGATAGTATGATCTGTACTCGGGATACAACTCCATGTACCACTTGAGTATACGACACATACTTTATTTTATGTTATCTTGATTTGTTTATTATCGTTATTTATTTTCTGCATCTTATTTTTCTGAGTAATGATGAGGTCAAGCGCATGGGCTTAGTAAGTGCGATTAAAGGTCCTCTATTTCGAGGGGTTAAAATCATTTACCATGATGTTTCGCCGCGCCGGATGATGTATATTCGGTTGAATGTGAGATGTGTTCAATCGGGTATACGAAGTCCGATATTATTGTCTTTAATTCTTATATGCATTGTGTTATTAGCGCATGAGCTTAGTAAGTCGGATTAAAGGTCCTCTATTTCGAGGGGTTAAAATGCTTTACCACGATGTTTTACCGCGCCGGGCGAGGTACACATGATTGGATGTGAATGAGTTCAATCAGACACGTGAGGTCCTACATTATGGATTTTTTTGTCTATGTATGTGTTGCATGCATCAGGTCTGGTTCCGTTCGAACGCGTTCTCGAACGCTATACGAACGTGAATCTTCTGTTTACCGTCGAACGCGTTTTCGAACGCTACTCGAACGTGCACACATTTTCTTCGTTTTATCATGCATTAGGTCTAGTTCCGTTCGAACGCGTTCTCGAATGCTATACGAACGCGAACCTTTTGTTTACCGTGCGAATGCGTTTTCAGACGCTACTCGAACGCGCACGCATTTTTCTTAGTTTTATCATGCATCAGGTCTGGTCCCGTTCGAACGCGTCCTCAAACGCTACACGAACGCGAACCTTCTGTTTACTTCTCTTTATTACGCATGATTGTGCAATGGCCATTTATCTGTATTCCCCACATGTATGAGTACAATGTGCTTATTAAGTTGTATGCTTGCCGTATGTTAATTTACCTTTATGCATGCAAATTCGGACATAGATTATATGCAAATAGGTTGTATACAAACATGAAAAATGTGTTATATGTAAACTTAGATATGAGCTTTGTACTTATGCATGCGAACTTATGAGTAAATTATCCTTGGAAATATGTTGTTTAGGCTTGGTTAGATTATTGCACAAATCGTTTCATTACAAGTGACATAAGTAAGGGACCATTCCGAACCCAACGGTTTGAGGTCTTCCATTGCGATGGGTGATTGCGGCCTTAAACCTCATTTTCTCGGTTCACACCGGGTGGCGACTCCATTATTCTCCGGTTTAGTCCCCCGCGGGCTACTCCGTACTCTCAATCGGGCCGCGAGCCTGGAACAGCATGTGTCGCCCAGTTTCTGTGTTCCCACACCTGGCCCAGCCAATTTTTGGCATATCTCTTTAATTTTTTCCAAGCCTCTTGATGTTCCATAACAACTAATTTAATTAGCTTGGTGGTTACAACAAGTGAAAGGCCTCCCATTTATGAGATATAATTGGCATGCTAATTTCCTTTAAATAAGTGGTGATTTTCAGTTTTTGAAAAAATGCACAACACAGAGAAAACACACACTTCGCATAAGGAAAAATTTGTTTGAGCATTTCCCTCATTTTTTCGTTTGTTTTGGTTTTTTTGGAAGAGTTCGAACACCTTGTGGTTCGTTGGTAACGAGTTTTGGTGGTGCCCATACTCGTTCGTTTCCGTTGTATCCTGGGAAATAACCGTCTCACGTTCTACTGCACCTACGGTAGGGGACAAATTTTTTTTAAGGATATTGTTGACATCAACAAGCCTCGGGAAAGTGAAGAAGCAGTAGTTCGGTAGTGGATCAACTTCATCAATTTCAGGGTCTAACTCTTTCTCTCAGCCGCCGCTCTTAGGGTCTGCCTCCGATCTCAACCTCCGCTCTCAGGGTCAGCCTCCGCTCTCAGGGTCAGCCTCTGCTCTCAGCCTCCGCTCTCAGGGTCTGCCTCTGCTCTCAGCCTCCGCTCTCAGGGTCTGCCTCTGCTCTCAGCCTCTGCCGTCAGGATCTGCTCTCAGGGTCCGCCGTGAGGGTCTGCTCTGTGGGTCTGATTTCAGGGTCTGCCCAGAAGGTCTGATTTCAGGGTTTACCGATAGGGTCTGCTGGGCTAAATTTAAGTCTAATTCGGATTTCCTTGTAACTACCGAAATATTTGTAATAATTGTAATACAGCATCTAACCGAGTATAATGCAGTGATTTCCTCAATAGGAGCAACTGAGCCAATCTATTGAATTTTGTGGGTTAGTCTAATTAGCTTAACTAATAAAATAAATTGAGTCATACAAAAGGTATGAGGTTTAAACTTCAAACCATAATAATATAGGTAGAAAATAGAGTTGATAAAAAATCTCAAATTCGGAATCTCGAATTTCGATCGGGATCATATTTTGTTCAGTTCGGGATTCGCGGTGATTTTTGTCCCAAATAAAAATTTCAATAAGGATTCGGGATGATATGTCATCCTGAATAAAAAAAAAAAAAATCGAGCCGGGATTTAGTACAATATTTTCGATTCAAATCCTAAATTTTACCATATTAGTTATGAATCTTGTTTGAGATTCAAGATTCTCGAAATTTGAGATAATTTTATCTTAATTAAAAATATCGATCATAATTCAAGATGACTTATTTATCCGGAATAATAATAAGAACGGAATGTCCCAGGTACAAAAGGAATTAAGCCCCCATTTGCACGCCCAAGTTACATTGTGTTCTTGGTTGCTACACACGGCAAGGTGGGATTGGCTGTTGTAAACCCATCACTCACAGCTGGTAATTTCAGTTTTGGGACGTGGCATGGGGGTAAGTTGCAAGACCGAAAGCACATGATCTGTTTCATAACATTAATGTTTTGGAACCAATAGCTTTGTTATTGCTTTCAATAATTTATTTATTTCAGCCCGGTGACGTGATTTAGTGGTATAATATTTAGAATTTAATTATTCAAGTCATAAATTCGAATTTGGGGTATATTTTTTTTATAAGAATTTGGGATAATCAGGATTTTAATTTACTTCACTTAAATCGAATGATTTAACGGCGGAGTTCTTAACCTTTTAAAAAAACTATTTATTTCAGAACCCAGCCAATCGGTTTCTCACATACAGACTTTTGGAGATGCAAAGACCAATCAGATTCTCCTTCCCCATGCTTAAGGATCATAAACAACAACCCGAATGGGTTGCCTAAGTGGTAAATGTTTTGGGCTTGAGTGGTTTGCTCCCTCTCAGGTTCAAGGTTCGAATCTCACTAGATGCATTTCCTTGGGGTCATGCCCCCGGTGTGAAAAGCCAGCGACTTACCATAATCTGTGTTGGGAAACTTCTGAGGGCACGAGACACAGGTCCCGAAGATTAGTCGAGGTGTGCGTAAACTGACCCGGACACCCCGATTATCAAAAAAAAAAAAAAAAATCATAAATAATGTGTAATGTCAAAATGAGAGCACGTAATTAAAAGATATTTTCTAAGAACTGCCCCTAAATTAAGTCAGTAGCCCACCCGCCGACTTTACTGCTACTACTTTTTGTGGCCCCTTTTAATATTCGAACAGTACCCTTAACTAGTTCTTTTAAGAAATTGGGCACCCACTTCTATAGAACGGCGTACGGATTTAGGGTTGAAAATGAAATATCATGATCTTATTATATTTTCTGAGATAAAATTGTCTTAGTTCAATCTCATATCATGTTAAATCTCATCCCATTTTAATAAATCCTTTCTCATTCAGTTGTCTTGCTTGTCCGTTTGAATTTTTTGGAAATTTTTTTTGTCTCGTCCCGTCCCGTTTTAAAAATGAGACATAAAAATATGTCTCAAATCCATTTTCAAATGAGATGGGATCCCATTAGGATGGGACGAGAGTCACGAGACGAAGAAAATTACCATCTCTAACAGGAATAGTCTTGAGTTTTGGGAGATGAATATAGATTTTAATTTCTTTGCTGTAATAGGTACTAATTTTTCTTAAATCTGGAACTCCTAATTTTGGCCTAAATTTATTGGCCCCAACCGATCGTCTGTGTGGACTGTTCCAAAACAACTCATAAAACCACCCCTTCTATAACGCGCCATGATTTGTCATAAATGTTATTATCACGTCATCATTCTCGTAACACCATTAGCGGCAAATTTACTCATTAATACAAAATACAAATAAAAGATAGTATAATATCATTATCATAAATCCGTAGGAGTTCCATGTAGTTCCCCAAACCAGAAGTATAGTCTCCCTTGATATTGAACACTACCCTTGGCTTGGGCACCGACTTCTATAAATCCAACTTACTCTCCTCCTTTCAGGGAAAAAAAAAAAAAAAACTCTCCCCCCTTCATTGAGGCATTTTCACAAACACAATGCTTCGGCTCTGCTTCCTCGCACTCTCTCTGTTACTCTCCTGCTCCGCCGCTGCAAGAAAACGCCATGAACCTCATGATCTGGTCCGTTCATCATGCGCAAACGCCAGCTATCCCGCCATCTGCCTCCGCACGCTCTCTTCTTACAAGGGACCCTCGGATACCCCACGTGACTTAGCCCAAGCAGCCGTGCAAGTGAGCATCTCTCGAGCCAGTAAGGTCTCCGCCTACCTATCGCGAGTCTCCTCGAACGTTAACAAAGGGAACAAGCGAGAGCGAGTTGTAGTGGGTGACTGCGTCGAGCAGATTTCCGACTCCGTCGAGGAATTGAGCATGACGCTGAATGAGCTTAAGCACTTGAAGGGGACACGTTTAGCTGGCAGATGAGTAATGCGGAGACGTGGGTCAGCGCGGCTTTGACCAACGAGGACACGTGTCTTAATGGGTTTGAAGATGTTGGTAGCAAGGTTAAGAGTGACGTGGGGAGGAAGATCGCCAACGTGGCTAGGGTCACCAGTAATGCTCTGTACATGGTTACTCGTCTTGATGCAGATGGACGGTTGTGATTGTTCTGCTGCCGTATGATAGATCTTATTACATTATAGTATGATATTTGATATATATGGCAATGGATAATATATACGGATGGAAATGGATAAGAATGTCAATATTTTCAATCGGCCCGTATTATTAATTGATATAAAAATTTAGCTCCGCACTCGGTCTTAATGTATTAGGATCTCATGGATTCCTATTTACACGAAAATTTTATATATATTAAAGGGCCATGTAAATATATGTATTCAGTCTATCCAATTAATATATATAAAAAAAACTTTTATTTTTATTTTTTACCGAAATAATATCTTTTCTTCGGCATGGAAAAGATTTAATGTGGGTTAAGTTAGTAGATCTGACACTGGCGGTGAAGAGTGAAACTCTACGGTGCTTCTCATAGCACTTGCATAATTGTATAGATTAATTAATTTTTCTGGATTAGATTGATTGTCTATTGTTATAAAAGTTATGTGTTAAATGTATATGTTATGTTGTTTCACTTTTAGTTAGGATTGTGTTCACAACATCGCGCTGAGGTTAGGGTGGGAAAACTTGACTTACCGCATAATTCCTCTTATATTATTCCTAAATAATCTTGGGTATGGATGACAACAAGTCATATATAGTATGAGGATATCTATATCCGTACTCGTCTCGTTCAATCAACGAGTATGAAATTGTACCCTTATTTGCCCATAACATATTAGACTCTCGTGTAGGTTCCCGTTCACATGGGATTTTTTTAAAATTTATTTACATTAATATCATTATAATATAATTATAAAACTAGCATTAAATTAACAATAATTCCATTCATGGGTGTGCAAAAAAAAAAACCTGAAACGTAACCAAATCGAAAATATCGATTCAGTTCGATTTGAAGGTTTAAATAAATCGGTTTTAATTCTTATTAAATAAATAGGTTGAAATCGATTCAGTTTTCGATCTGAACCGATCGGTTTAACCGATCCGTTGTTTCTTTGTTTCAACCTTCTTCTTCTTAAGAGCCTGTGCAGGCTTTTAAGAACAAACTTTTCACATTTCTTAGCAGGCTTTGTAGGAGCGGCTACAACATGAGCTGCATCAACCTACACCAAATAAACCCCAAAAAATGGTTAAAAGAACAAACTTTACATATAAATAAACTGTTTGCGTGATTTTTGTGCGCGAAGAAGAAAGAGAAACGTGTAAGGTTCAAACCTCCTGAGACAAAGTCTCAGCAATGGGTGTTTGATTAAGTGAATAAGCCTCAAAGGGGCGCAAACACACAAATTACAGTCCTAAAGTTATAGAAACTAAAAGAATAAAAAAAATGCTCGTTTGATTCTTCATTTGATCGGGCTTTTTCTCTCTGTCCGAGTGAGCTTTTATAGTGAAACTTGTAAACTGCTTGGGCGGTCTCAGTATCTCCCTGCAGCTGCTGGATTGTGCCTTCAACCGTTGGGTTGTGCGTCTCAACTGCTTGATCGTGGGTTGAGCTTTTATAGTGAAGCTTGTAAACCGCTTGGGCGGTCCCAGTATCTCCCTGCAGCTGCTGGATCGTGCCTTCAACCGTTGGGTTGTGAGTCTCAACTGCTGTGTCCGCAAATGATTTTTCCCCTTGCCTTCCATGAGAGTTTTTTCTTCCATTCCTTTGTCCCCCAAGTCCTCTGAGCCGACAGGGTCGAAGAAGGCAGCTGAGGCGTCCAAGCCCAAGAAAATAAAGCTTACTATAAGGAGAAAGCCTTCTCCCAGTCGTATCTCTTATTCGGAAGTGTCGCTCGTCCGTCGCTCTAAGGTATGAGTTTGAGACTCGTCTTCTTTTGCACATGAGTTTGATGTACTCTGAAATCATAATTGTGTATCTTGTGCAGGTGCTTAGGATTGAGTCGCCTTCCGCAATGCCCGAAACGGCGCGAACTCTGAGGGCCGAAGCTCCTATAGGTGGAGGCGGGGAGGTGGGACCTGCAGAAATGCCGGTCGTTAAGTTTCCTGCTGATGCGGATGAAGTGGCCGAGGGTCCCATCATAGAGCAATTACCAGGAGAGGGCAGTGCAGTCGGAGCCGATCCCCAATGTATGGAGCCATATATTGAATTTGGCTTTTCGCGTCCAAGAGTCGAGGAAATTCCAAGAGACCATCATCTATTTGAGCGCTTCTCTTCAGACGGTTCTGTACCAATTATGTAGGATTCAGATGACCAGAGCCTATTTAAGGGTGTCATGCAATTTCGGCATTCGGCCGAGGTGCTTCTAAATAATATGATGATCCAAATGTTGGCCCAGAAACTAGCCGGAGAGATTCGGTTGGATCAATGTTGCTATTGAAGCTTCTAACAAGGTTGGAGAACTTAACATGCTGCTAGTTATATACTTGAACCTTTTTAGCATAAGGTAACATATTCTCTAACAATCTTTAAGATTTTTGAAACATAATAGTTCTCATGTTCCTCCTCTTCAAGCCGAGGCACCTGCAACTCTTGATAGAATATTGATTCCGTTTGGTTTTATACAGTTCTGAAGCGAAATCGAAAACTGAAATTTGGAACCGAACATAATAAGTATATATAATTATCTTATTATCCATCCCTAACATATCGGGTCTGCTGGCCTCCATCCCTGTAGGAATTTTTACCATCCCTAATTTTATGTATGAATGTGTATCACTTTTGGTTATGGAGAACATATAACACATAAATTATTTTAGGCAAAAATGCAAAACTGACCCTCTAACTTTCACGTTTTTTCATTTCAATCCTATAACTTTCACGTTTTTTTCATTCAAGTCCTCTAACTTTCAGTTTTGTCATTCAGTCATCTAACTTTCAGTTTTTGTCAATTCAGTCCTCCGTTAAACGGCATCATTTTGGCATCAGTAACGGCAGCAGTAACGGATTTGTAACGGAGGACTGAATTGACAAAAATTGAAAGTTAGATGACTGAATTGACAAAACTGAAAGTTATAGGACTTAAATGAAAAAACGTGAAAGTTATAGGGCCATTTTTGCATTTTTGCCATTATTTTATGTTATTAAGTTTATCCTAATTAAGCTTGAGTTTTATGATATTTTAAGTTTGTATCCGAGCTGATATACCCATATAATTACAACATTGTGATGTTTTATGTATGAATAAATTTTATCTTTAAAAAAACTTGATAAAATTTTAAGAAGTTCTTAAAAGTGATTTAACTATAAGTTTGGTTTAAGGTGTGAATGAGTTTAAGATGAGACTGACATATGCTTATCATGAGGGAGAATAGAGAGATGGTGAATGAGTTTAACGGTGAGAAATTGTATATTCGATATAATGAAAGAATAAGCATGAGTTTTGAGGTAGATAAATTTGAAAAGTAAATTAATGTCTTTTCTACCATTTCCTCATTAAGTTGGAACACTAGTTTGATTTTAAACATTATTATGCATTATCAATACATAATATTATTTGTCATTGACTTGATATTTTGACTCATACATATAGCTAAAAATCTCCCACAAGATAATTAATGTTAAAATAATAATAATTGAAAAATACAGTACTTATTCCACATTTTATTAACAAAACAAAATACCATTGTTCCAACTCTTACATATTAGACAAAATAAGATGAACAACCTGCATAAACCGAGTTATTATAATTAATTGATTCAATTACTAAAATAAATTATATTTGATGGTTAAAATTTAATCAAGTTAGGGGTTATTTGGTCATTTTAATAGTTATGTTATTCTCTCCAAGATGGTAATAACAATATTACCTATATGAGAAGAATTGTTTACAGTCACATGAGAAGAATAATGAATCAAAACTCACGCTTGTGAATTTCTTTAAAATTTAACCAAATGAAAAAATGAACATATGCTATCATTCCCTCAACTCATCTTCTATTATTCCCTACCAACCGTAATGTAAAGGTGCCATTAATCCAACTCTTTTCGTAAATTTTAAAAATATTTAATCGGGTTTGTCTACGTTCGGGCCACCAAAAAGTGTTAACCAACCCGGCCCAAATTTGTTTCCACAATTTTTAACAAAACCTACTCTTATTGCTTAAACCCTATAGTCTCAGTGTCTGCTTCCGAGCTAGGGTGTTTTTCTTCTGCAACGCAAACACACGAGTCCCACAATGGACGCGTTCGAAACGGAAGACGGCACCGTATTGTCCCTCGAAAACGACGACGGAGACTTGTGTTCATCAATCCTCTCCCGGTTCTCGAGCTCCACGCAAGAGGACCACCAGCACCTCTGCGCCGCAATCGGCGCCATGTCTCAAGAACTCAAGGACCAGAATCTCCCTCTCACTCCCATCGCTTACTTCGGCGCCACGTGTTCTTCCTTGGACCGCCTCCTCTCCTCTCCGGACCCCGACCGCTCCGCCCACGTCATCGGCTCCCTCACCACAATTCTCTCTATAGTCCTTTCAAAAATCTCGGCGGCGGTGTTGAAGAAGAAGGGAGATTTCGTAACGGACCTTGTCGTGCGTGTTTTGAGGTTGAGTTCCGTCACGGCCGCTGCCGCCTCTTCGGGGTTGAAATGTTTGTCGCTTTTGTTGATTAGTAGAGGGAGAGCCAATTGGTCTGATGTGTCCCAATCGTACGGCGTCGTTCTGGGTTTCATGACTGATTCACGTCCCAAGGTTAATTTTTTATTCCACTGCTCGCTCAGGATTAGATGAAATTTTTAGTTGTTTTTTCGTTTATTTTGTAATTTTAGCTGTTTTCGTAATTAAGATTAGTATTTTTAGCATTATATCCGTAGAACAGGTATAAAATATCTCAATCAACGCATTCTGGAGGATTTTTTTTTTGTTTCTTTTATAAAATTTGTATAATCTGTTGAAGAGATAATTTTGAACAGGTGAGAAGGCAGTCACATCTGTGTGTCCGTGAAATTTTACTAAATTTTCAAGGAACACCAGTTCTAACGCCAGCGAGTGAAGCAATCACAAACATGCTTGAAAAGTTTCTTCTGCTTGCTGGTGGATCAAACATGAATGCTAATGAAAAACCTAAAGGAGCTCAGGAGGTTCTTTTTATGTTGGATGCTCTCAAAGAGTGTCTTCATTTTATGTCAACGAAACATACTGCTGTAATCCTGAAGTACTTTAAAACTCTCCTGGAGCTTAGGCAGCCACTTGTTACTAGGCGTGTAACTGATGCTCTGAATGTGATCTGTCTCCACCCAACATCTGAGATTCCAGCTGAAGCTCTGCTTGACCTGTTATGCTCATTGGCTATTTCTGTCTCCACGAATGAGACATCTGCAGATGCCATGACATTCACTGCCCGTTTGCTGAATGTTGGAATGATAAAAATCTATTCAATTAATCGGGGGATATGCTCAGTTAAACTCCCCATTGTATTCAATGCCCTCAAAGGTTTAGATTTGTAATTCTAATGTATTCTATTATTTGTAATTGTAATGAATTTAGTGGATTTTATTGTGGGATTCAAAAAACATATGAGGATTTGTCTCGGATTTTTGCAGATATTTTGGCTTCTGAGCATGAGGAAGCTATATTTGCTGCCATGGAGGCATTGAAGAATCTTATAAATGCTTGCATTGACGAAAGCTTGATAAAACAGGGAGTAGATCAGATTATGAATGCAAACTCAGATGTGAGAAAGTCTGGGCCAACTATAATTGAAAAGATCAGCGCAACTATTGAAAGCTTACTTGATTATCACTACAGTGCAGTTTGGGACATGGTGTTTCAAGTTGTTTCGACAATGTTTGAAAAATTGGGTACTGTTTTTATTTCATTTGCATTTCTTCTCTCTCTCACCCTTGTTCACATTATTTGTTAGTTTCCATACATCTTAAGTGTGACGGACTAGAAAATAATAAATGCTCATGTCGTGTTGTTTATGTGATTTTCAATTATAGATGTATCATGTGTAGAAAAATATCAGGCCACATTGTGCTGTTTAATCTCTCTCTCTCTCCACCTATTTTCTTTATTTTTTCCTTTGGTTTCCTCTTGGGTGAAGGATAGCCTGATAGGGGTTAAGATTCTTGTTGTTAGCATGGTTTATGTCTCTTTTGATACTGCATGAGGTCTTGTATTATGTTCTTCATTGATTTATTGAACAAATGCTTGCATAGAAGCTAACAGGGCTCTTGAAATCAGGGATTTATTCTTCTTATTTCATGAGGGGAATCCTTAAGAACTTGGCTGACATGCAGAATTTGCCAGATGAAGATTTTCCTTTCAGAAAACAGGTATTGATATATTTATCTGGAAATGTTTTGAATAAATTCTTTCAGTGTGGTAATGTGGTATATCACTAAATTTGTTATTTAGAGCACTTCTACAGGTGTTTGTTTTTTAATTTCAGTCTATTCAGGTCCAATCATGCCTATGTAGGTTCATAAGTTTGATTTTATTCTTGCATAACTGCCTTGGATCGTTTGAGAATTTTAATATTTTTCCCTGAAAGATGTGTTGACTGTTTTCGTATGGTTCGGAAATATTCAAGATTTTCATATGATTTGCCTATAATCTGAAACACGGTAGCCTCAATAATCAAAATTCAGGATCTTTACTTGGGTCAAGTATTCAATTTCGATAATTTGTCCTCAGAAAGTGTTGCTGACTGCTAAGGATCCGCTTGATGAATGATAAAATACAGTACTGTTTTGGATTGGATTGGTGAATTTTACATTGTCATTGACTCATTGTAATGCATAATGGTTGAGTATTAGAATTGGGGTGTTGCCATCGTTTATATATTCTCAACATTGAAGTATTGGCAATTATATCCGGTGTACTTGATTCTCTGGTGACTTTTCAATCCAATCTGCAGCTGCATGAATGTGTTGGATCAGCTGTTGGTTCAATGGGGCCTGAAACATTTTTAAGCTTTCTTCCGCTCAAGCTGGAGGCTACTGACCTTTCTGAGGTGAATGTTTGGCTCTTCCCAATCTTGAAACAGTATACTGTTGGTGCTCATTTGAACTTCTTTATGGAGAAACTTTTGGGAATGACTAAACTGATACGGCAGAAATCTCGAAAGGTATGCATCTTTTCAATGTCCTTGTTGCCTTCATTTTTTTGGCATTGGCTTACATACTATTGCAGTTTGAACTGGAAGGACGGGTTTTCTCATCGAGGAGTGCCGATGCTCTTGTGTACTCTGTCTGGTCCTTGTTACCTTCATTTTGCAACTACCCTGTGGATACAGCTGAAAGTTTCAGGGATTTAGAGGAAGTTTTATGCAGTGCCCTTCGTGAAGAACATGATATTCGTGGAATAATATGCTCCAGTCTTCAGAATTTAATTCAACAAAACAAGAAAACTCTTGAGGATAAAAATGATTTATCTAGTGTTGAAATAAGCACAGCTAGACAGCGAGCTATGGCCCATTATACCCCACAGGTTGCAACTGATAATCTGAATGTCCTGAAATCATCTGCTCGTGAATTATTGTCTATTTTGTCTCGAATTTTCCTGGAGTCTGCAAAAGATGAGGGAGGTTGTTTGCAGGTAATTTTGCTTTCTCAGTGAATGGGAACATGTTATTCTATTTGTGGTACTTTTTCAAACACTTCATTTTTCAACTGAAATTATACTTTTGAGGAGATTGTTTGTCATGAATCAAGGTTATGCTACAAAGATTGACCTTCAATTTTTATTTTCTTAGAACTTGGCAAATTACTTGGTGGATGTTAAATATTATAATAGGTATCAGTTAGTGGTTTTATATTTATCATACTTTGTGATGTTAACTGACAATTTTGCTGGTGCCTTGATAATTGTAACATTGTAGGTCTTATATTTCAGTCCTTAGACCCTGATAAAGTGGAGGATTTATCAATTTGTTTATCCATTGAATACCATTGCTTGAATTTAAGGGACAGTATTCTATAATTGTTTCCCTCCCATCGCCAGTCCTCTCTCAAGTTTAGAGAATTCATCAATCTCATATTAATGTTGCAAAAGATCTATCGGAATTAGTAGGAAATTTCATTTGTCACCATACCATTCTTATTACATTTTTCCTTCAGCAATTTTTTTTTTAACTAACTAGAAAATGGCAAGTGACAACATTATAATCAAATGAATTTTCAAATCTTTATTATTTTGAGTTATGTGGTAAGTTGAGCTTTGATGAAATGCTTAATGACGTCTATGTAATTGGCAGTCCACTATCGGCGACTTTGCGTCGATAGCTGATAAAGAAGTAGTTACAAGGTTATTCAAAAGGACAATGCATCGGCTTTTAGAGGCCACCCAAGAGGCTGGAAAAACAAAAAGTACTAGAAATTATAGTTCTATGCAGATTGATGATTCGTCAAATGAAAGTTCACCATATCTTATGAGGTAATGTTATGATAACTTTATCATATATTGTTTAATTTCCTATGTAGATGTTATTTAATGCATGTCATAATGGGATTGGGCAACATTTTGTATTTTACAGGGCTCGACTGTTTGACCTAGCAGTTTCACTTTTGCCTGGTTTGAATGCTAAAGAGATTGATGTCTTATTTATTGCAATAAAACCTGCATTACAGGTCATTTAGCTTTGTTATCTTTTGTTTCTTTTTCATAGAATAGGTTTGAGTATGTGGTTTAACAGTTAGGTGGTATCATATTGCAGGATGATGAAGGTTTGATCCAAAAGAAAGCATACAAAGTTCTTTCAATTATTCTCAGGGTACTTTTTTCATTGCAAAAGTTTATTAATTGCATTTTTTTTAAATGTCATTGCATTTGTTACCTACATTTTTGTTCATTTTTATAATTTTTAGAAAATTTAATTGTTCTTTTATATGGTAACAGATTTTTCTAGGGTCTTTTGAAAAATTAGGGATGCCAATGAAGTGGACAATTGGGATTTATATGAGAGATGTTGCTTACTAAGTGTGGGTACTGCGGGGGCAGGTTTGGGGGACCCTTGACCCAATCTGGATCAATTTCTTTAGCAATCAAACTTTTTCATATAATTTTGTATATGTCCAAGACACATTGCGCTGCAGCTTCAATCCAAAAGCATCATAATTACATATTTAACAGTTAGGGTTTTGCTTTTGTTTCTCTGTCTCCTCCGATTGCCAGTTGAACTAAAAGAATACCACGAATTAAGCTTTCTACATCTCTGTTCCTATATCCCTCAAGATGCTTCTCAACATCAAGCTTTCCATTTGATGCTGTCTAGTGCCTACCCACTCTGCCCCTGGCTACTCAATTGGCTCCACCAAACCCGCCTAGCCGCTGTTGCCAGCAAACATGCCGAAACCACCCAAATGAATATATAATTTTCCACCAACAATGATCCCAACATGATGATGTTGCCACTTCCGTTGTCTTCCTTGTGACCCCTCTCCCTCGCTAGCTACCCGTTCATGGTTACTGTTGAATCATGCCACTCCATGGTCCATTAGTTTGTTAATTCCATCTATTCTCAACTTCCATCAATTCTAACCCCTATGAATCAATGAAAAGAACAAAAATGGTGGGCTAGGGTGGAAGGATTCAGGTTAATATAATATAGGTGTAGCAAGTGAAGAGTAAGAGAGGGGTTGTGTTTTTGCCAGATATTGGTAGGTAGCAGGTTGGGGGAAGGGACATCTACCCTTTGACTTGTTGCAATTCCTGTACGAAGATGAACTGTTTGTTGAAAGTAAATGGTTTTTGTGCTTGAACTGCTTGGCTATCTTTTTACCAAATTATAGAACTGTTTGCCTTTCTAATTTTGTTCAGCTTTCTGATTAGAAGATTTTTGGATTTTTTGTGCAGAAATGTGATGGGTTTCTTTCATCTAAGCTTGAGGACTTGCTTGGGCTTATGATTGAAGTGCTTCCTTCTTGCCATTTTTCTGCCAAGCGCCACAGACTTGATTGTTTGTACTTTATGATAGTTCATGTTTCTAAGGTCAAATAAGTACATCCTGTTTGTTTCCTTAAAACCCATGATAATCTTGGATTTTGGTTAACTTTCCTTTATGATGAGCATGTCTTGTATTCCTATCTGAGTGACTTGTATTTATCCTCTACAGTATGATTCCGAGCAGAGGAGAAGTGACATTCTTAGTTCTTTTCTGACAGAGATAATACTTGCTCTAAAAGAGGTACAGTGAATTCTTTTGTCGCTCTTTAGCATAGTGATCATTATGTTGACTAATTAGGTGTCCTATAAGTATATCTCAGATTGTTATTTGGTTGTCGGTTTGTCATTATCCTTTCTTTTTATATTTGAAAAAATTATGCTTCCACTGGTTGTGATTCTGTTTAAAACATTATATGCAAATGTGATCTGCGAGTTTTACACAATACTAGAGAGGAATTTGTTGGGAGTTACAGGAAATGGGGTGGCCATCAACATAAAGTATGATTGTATAGGGAATAGGGGCAGGTTGTGCTGCAAGGGAGTTTTATGTCATGCCTGCCTGCCTTTTTGAAGAAGAAAGTATACTGGAAAGTTTCCAATTTGTATTCGAGTCTTGCATAGTGGCTTATGAACATGCTAGCTATATGTGATTGCTTATGAACATGTTATATGTGATTGCTAATTTATCTTTTTTCCAATGTGTTTTCTTACAGGCCAATAAAAGAACAAGAAATAGAGCTTATGATGTTCTTGTCCAAATTGGTCGTGCTTTTGGGGATGAAGAGAATGGCAGACAGAAGGAAAACTTGGATCAATTTTTTAACATGGTAAAAGTCAGACTATTTTTGATTGGTTGAAGTTGTATTACTTTAAAAGTTGTAAACTTTTGTAGAATTTTTCAGATCTTATATCTGGGAAATGGACTTGTCAATGCATCTGCATGACTCCATGACGGTTTTCTAAAGTTTCATTTATTCATGGCTGTAGGTGGCTGGAGGCATGGCTGGCGAATCTCCTCATATGATCAGTGCTGCTGTGAAGGGCTTAGCTCGTTTAGCTTATGAGTTTTCTGATCTTGTTTCTAATGCTTACAAGTTACTTCCTTCCACATTTCTACTCCTTCAGAGGAAGAACAGAGAAATTATTAAAGTTTGTTCCTTGTCTTTTGTAGATGTGCACCTGTTTTGTATTTTATTGCTTCTTTTGTACTGCTCATGTGTATATTTTCTTTATTCTCTCTCATCTGTAGTCCGCTGCTTTTTAATGCAGGCCAATTTAGGTTTGTTGAAAGTTTTGGTGGCCAAATCAAATGCTGAAGGGTTGCAAATGCACTTGGGAAGCATGGTGGACGGGTTGCTGAAGTGGCAAGATGATACCAAAAACCACTTTAAAGCCAAGGTTTGTGTTTCTTTCTCACCGCTTTCTACCATGCTTTCTAGTATTCAAGTTTATTTCCTATGGGAGAAACGTCAAATGCGATATTGGACGACTCTATATTTTTCTTATCTTTTCTCATAGTTAATAGATTGACTGCTGGCATTTGATCAGCAGTTGTCAAGCACCTGGGTTTTGTTCTCCTTTTGAATGGCTGTGATTTCCTCAAAAGAATTATAGTTTCTCATCTGGCAGCATTGAATGGTTTTCAGGTTAAGCTTCTTTTGGAAATGCTTGTCAAGAAATGTGGTCTTGATGCTGTTAAGGCTGTGATGCCGGAAGAACACATGAAACTCCTTACTAACATAAGAAAAGTATGTTGAATAGAAGATGTTTCCTCAGGATGCAAATATGTAATGACTTTATTTCTGATGTGTATTTTGTTTTCATTAAACACAGATCAAGGAAAGGAAGGAAAGAAAACTTGCGACCGACACTGAGGATACGAAATCTCACTTTTCTAAAGCAACTACTTCAAGGTCCGTGTCCCTGTCATGTCATTAGGATTTACCATTCCTGATGAGAATTTGGCCTGTTACTAATTCCAACAAAAAAATTATTGCAGATGTAAATTTTTTAATTGTTTAATTTCTTTCAGGGTTAGCAGATGGAATCATACGAAAATATTTTCTGATTTTGGTGATGAAGATTCAGAGGGCAGCGATGCAGAATATATGGATGTTGGTACAGTTTCCGGTCGACAGGGCAAGGCTTCCTCTCAGTTAAAATCCAAAGCATCAACATTACGGTCAGTCAATTAACACGTGTCATTTGTTTTTATAACTTATATGACTGGTCAGAGTACACACTAATTCCACTTCAAAGATTAATCTATTAGTCTCTGTGGTTTGAAGTTTGCATGTGAAATACCTAGCCCATTAAGTAATTTGTGCACTTAAAAATTCATTTATAAAGGATGGGCCAAGTCATTGTAACCTGGTAACTGACACAGCATGATCAGAGTCAATCGTAGCTTTTGGTTTATTGTGACTATTCTTCTTTGTTAAGAACACCTCAACTCCATAGTCATTACTTCTGTGTTTATTTTCTTATCCCTACTAAGATATATAATGTATCCAGGTTAAAGAAAAAGCGCAAGGCGGATAAGGTCTTGCCTGAAGACTTGTTTGACCAGTTAGAAGATGAGCCACTTGACTTGCTTGATAGGCAGAAAACAAGGTCAGCTCTTAGATCATCTGAGCATCTGAAACAGAAGACGGAATCAGACGATGAGCCAGAGATTGACTCCGAAGGGCGCCTTGTAATTCACGAGGGAGGGAAACTGAAGATGATGAAGCCTTCTGACCCTGATTCAGATGCAAGGGGTGAAGCCGGCAGTATTATGTCTGCAACCTCTTCAAGGAAAAACCAGAAGCGCAGGAAAACAGCCGAATCTGGATGGGCATACACTGGAAGTGAGTATACTAGCAAGAAAGCATCCGGTGATGTAACGAGGAAGGGAAAGCTTGAACCATATGCTTACTGGCCTCTGGATCGAAAGATGATGAGCCGTAGACCTGAGCATCGGGCAGCTGCAAGAAAAGGTATGGTAAGCGTGGTGAAACTGACGAAAAAAATGGAAGGAAAGAGTGCCTCAAGTGCACTTTCAATGAAGCTTACTAAACCTAAGAAAGGCAACAGGAAAACGAGAAAGTAGAAACCCATATGCATTATTATTTTTTTGTTGCACTCCCAAAAATTTTGTTTATTTGATGAGTTGCTCTGGGAGATGCACTCCAAAATTTTGTTGATAATTACATCAAAGTTATAGGCTCAGGATTTGGGAAATTCATGTATTATAAAACTTATAATGTTTTTTAATTGACCATTACTATTTCAGTGCACATTGCAAAATTAGATACAAAAACTTATATGCATTAATGATACAATCGTCTATCGAAGAAAATTTGATCAGCTATCGACTTTTACATAAAAACAAGAAATCAACAAGGCCAATGCTGCATGTACTCTGGTGGTTTTAATGGCTCACATCAAGTAATATAAGTGAGATATTGAATATTTTCCAAAATCTATAGCGTGAGAAGTCTCGTATGTTGGGTCATTCTTTTACTTTGTAAGATGTTACTGTTAGAGATGACAAATATCTCCGCTGGGATTGGGGCCTAGTATGTTAGGGGCGGGTAATGACATAATATTTCATAACCGTTGGTTGCACAAATCGGGAACGGGCATTGAATTCTCCATTAAAATAGAAGTAAAATTCTCACATGAATGGGGATCCGCACGAGGCCCGGTACATTAGGAGTGGGTAAGAGAATAATTTTCGTACCCGTTAATTGAACGAGATGATTACGAATATTGACATCCTCATACGATACCTAACACGTTGTCATAGCTAGTTACAGTATCTTGTCAATAGCTAGTTACAGTATATTGTCAATACTCCGCTAAACAGCAAACAACTATACAAAATATTGTTTACAAGACAATATTCTACTTAAATCCACAAGGTTAAACAAAGACTTAAGAAGTCCTACATTTTTTTTTCTGGAACGTTGGAAATCTCGTCGTCAAATCACCATATCCGGATTAAAGTGGAGTATGAAAAACCTCTTGTTGCCTCAGATTCTTATAAGAAATACACTTTCGGACTCGAACTCAATACCTGACAACCAAATCCTAAATCATTTGCCACCAAACCACATCCCTTAGAAGCTTAAGAAGTGCAACACTCGAAAAAAAGTCCTAAAAATTAAAATGAAATAAATAAATCAAGGAATTCCATTTCAAGAATTATCAAAGCTGCAAACTATATATAGACAATACTCGTTTTCATTTGGAAAAACTCACCTTAAGGCCCCTGTACTCTCAATATTTTTTACATTACATCTCTGTACTAAATTTTCTACACATTGCACCCATGTACTCTCAATGTTTTTTACATTGCACCCCTGTACTAAATTTTCTACACATTGCACCCCTACACTCTCAAAAAATTGACATTTCACCCTTATTTTAACGGCAAGTTAACAGAGTTGAGAAATATTCTGACATCACCCACCCTTATTTCGGATTGGACCGAGCAAATTTTTTTACTTTGAAATTATGCTAGGGCGCATAAATATTATGCTCATTCTGATACATTCAAAAATCCAACTAATTTATTGCAAAAATTAGATCAAAACTACGATCTTGGAGTGTTATTAATGAACAACAAAAAACAAACAAAGATGCTTCACGGTTATCAGACATCATTCCTAAAGAACGACAACGAGTATTACATGTCATGCGTGCACATTTATAGCAAACACCCATTTTTTAAGCTCTTCTCTTTTTAGCATAGGTGCTTCTTCCTAAACCAGACATATATGACACAAATAAGGTGGGTGATGTCAGAATATTTATCAACTCTGTTAACTTGCCGTTAAAATAAAGGTGAAATGTCAATTTTTTTAGAGTGCATGGGTGTAATGTGTAGAAAATTTAGTACAGGGGTGCAATGTAAAAAATATTGAGAGTACATGGATGCAATGTGTAGAAAATTTAGTACAGGGGTGCAATGTAAAAAACATTAAGAGTACAGGGGCCTCAAGGTGAGATTTTCCTTTTCATTTTAAATATATAAGTAAACACAAGGCAAATGCTTAAATGGTGTTTTACTTAGCACACACAGCTGCAATGGCTTCCACAAAGCCGGCTGCTCTCAGTAGGTGACCAATCATAGATTCTAGCCAAAAAAATAATAAGAGGTTGATATTCTTTAATATCTCCGGCGGGCGTAGATTAAGGGTGGCAATTTGGGTCAGGATTCGTTTATTCGTTCGATTCGATTCGCTTTAAAGCGAATACGGGTTTGAAAAAATAGATTCGTTTAATAAATGGGCCAATTCGATTCTATTCGTTTATTAAACGAATCAAATATGAATTTAAGCTCATTGATTCGTTTATTCGTTTAGGATTCGTTTTATTATTTTTATTTGCTAGTTCTTGTTAATTTTCAATTAAGATTCGAGAAATTATAGCTAATTACCATAGAAAAAGTAATATTTTCGATATTTGGTGAGGTATTTTTAGTAAATATATTAAATACATATTCCATACGTATATACCTATGAAGAATTAACGTAAATTAAGTATGGTAAATTATTTTATTAAATAATATCATGACTAAACGAATAAACAAATATTCGTATTCGATTCGTTTAATAAACGGATCGAATACGAATCCTGATATTATGATTCGTTTAATAAACGAATTGAATACGAATCTATGAGATTTTGATTCGATTCGTTTAAGATTCGATACAAATTCGATTCGTTGATTCGTTTTGCCACCCTTAGCGTAGATGTTGCATGTGCATTTATGTAATTTACATCTACCATGGAGGCCCAAGAATGAGCTAGGGGCCGGGCATTCTTTATGCAGAGGATTACATCGGCCAGTGACCTCAGACATATTGTCACTCTATTTTTTTACCACATTCACAAAATAATTATTAGTACAATCCTAATGTGATTATAAATGATTTCATCCGTACAAAAAAAATAAGAATTAATATTTAGTGTCTATTTAAAATAAAAATAAGTGTTTTTTTTTTTAAAAAAAAAAGTACCCAAATAGGAGAAAAAATATTAAAAATATATTTGGGCTTGTCCACCCTTTTATTTTTTAAAAGAAAAAAAAATTATTGTTCACTTGAACAGTATTTAGGGTTTTTTGCTTTAAAAGTGTAGAATGGAGAAAATTAGATTAAATATCTTATTAGTTAAAAAAATTAAAGAGGAATAAAAATGACTAAAGAAAAATAAAACTTAAAATTTTAAGATTAAAGAGAAAACAAGTTAAGATGTAGGGATTTTTCTATAATAAGTGATGGAAAATATGATTTTTAATGAATTTCTATTCATTTAATTATTTTTAAATATTTTAACATGCGTGATAAAATATTATTAGAATATTGTATGGGTAACGTGGTACTATTATTAAATAGTAGAATTTTCCTAGTTGAGGGCTGACTGTCTAAATCACAGCTCAAACGCCCCTCATGAACTTAGACCTACCTTTATTTTAGCTCGGCTTGATAAGTATTTATATGAGCTCGAGCCCGAATCGAGATTTACCTATGTTGTTTGAATTCGACTCTTGAGCTCGGCTCAAATACTATTACTCAACCAATAGACTCGGCCCAACTTGATTAATTTTAAAAAATTATTATTTTATTTTTTATTTACTTAATTAAATTTTAAATAATTTTCCTACAAATTCAAATATTGTGAACATGTGTGTTCGTGTGTGAGAGATATCGAATCGAGTTGTGTCCATATGATTTGAGTGGATTTTATTTCGAATAGTGTTGCAAGTAAAAAACGAATCAAGTAGAGCTTTACAAGTGAGTTTTGTTTAATAATCAAACTATTATTTTTTAGTTTGAGTAACTCATTTATTTAACTGATCGATCTCGAACCAAGTCAAATGTGAGTTAAACTCGAGTTATTCATGAACAACTCTAACAGATATTGTTATACATAATTTAATGATTTAATAATTTATTAGTTTTAATCACTTGAAATTATGGGTTATAATTTGACATCCGTATAGTTGGAATCCTTACTTCACCCCAGATATTACCCACACAATTTCTTGTACAAATTCAATTCAATGATCAATGCCCAATTTTTAAACAAAACTATTTTCTACAATACTCCTAGAAAATAACACAAAATTATTTTCTTTACAATAATGAGAGACGAGACCCTTCAAAAGGAGGAGTGTTATAAATATTAGATAACCCTCTACTCTTAAGTTAATTTTTGGATCGAGTTAAACTCATGAATTTCAACATAATATCATAATCAAACTCACACGAGCCGATCACATGACACGAATTAGACAAAAGACCCGTCGCAATGTGAAGGAGAGTGGAATGGATTTTACGCCGAAAAGCATATTTGCAACCCATAATACAATCATCTTTGCCTTTCATGGACTGGGCTTGTGAGGAATTACGAATGCTATATCTTTCATATTAAAGTTCAAATAAGCATTTCGGCCGAACCATATCAAGAATAAACAAATAAAACCCAAATCCTCAATCATTCATGTATTGCTAGCGGCTGTCCCCAAGGGGTGTGGTTTGGTGGTGTAGGGTCCAGGATCTTATCTTGAGATTCTAGGTTCGAATTCAGAGGATGCACTTCTTATAAGAATTTGGGACAGCCGGTGATTTTACCTGCGCCGCGGCCCAAAATGGATGGTTTGGTGACAGAGTTTCCATCATTTAAAAAAAAAAAAAAAAAAAAATTGCTAGCGGCTAGCTACCAGATACTGCAGACAAAAAACTGACTCAAATGACATTAGTATCAAGTTACCAGGTAGCCCGAAGTTCAATAATACTTGTTAATGTCACATCACAAGGGTTTCACTTCAATGTTTAGTTGGCATTTAAGGATTTGGTTTTCTTGTCCAGTGACTACTCCATTGATAGTATAGGTTTCTGGATTTGATTTTCAAATTTTGGGTTCGAATCAAGAGAGTGCGTTTTTGTAAGAGTCTGGGACAGTCGAGGGTTTTACATGTTCCGCTTAAATCCGGAAATGGTGGTTTGGCGGTGGAATTTCCAATAATTTCAAAAAAATAAAAAATAAAAAAATTGAATGTGAACAATAAAAACCCACATGTCTCATCTCACTTGGGAAACCTTTTCATCTCCCTAGCTCAATAATTTAAAGAAAAGTAGAGAAACGGTGGTTTGACGGTGGGGTTTCCAACGATTTCAAAAAAATAAAAAAATTGAATGTGAACAATAAAAACCCACATGTCTCATCTCACTTGGGAAACATTTTCATCTCCTCTAGCTCAATAATTTAAAGAAAAGTAGAGAAAGATGAAGAGAGATGACCACTATTGGAGCACCTGTGAGATACCACACCATTTCAGAGCAGATGCGGGTAACTCATTCTTAAAAACCGACATGTAAGAGAAGGATTGCTATAAACTCACATATCCACTTTGATATGAGTTTTTATTCTAAGTGGGATTAGGATCATAGTAGGTTAACACGCTTCGTAATTGCGGTTCATGGTAGGTTATCATTAAGGAGTGACCTCATTACATAACAACAGTCACAAAATTGTACCTATAATCCTATACCGATTTCATATTTGACAAGATGTGTTTAGTCATATACTCTGTTAGGACGTCTCAATGATATTTGAGGCTTTAGACGGAATTTTGTATAAGGTCTCGTTATATTCAGATGTATATTTTTTAATAAATATATTAGTTAATTCTAAATAAAATTGTGTCTTCCTACAATACAATACCTAACTTAAAAAATTGAAATTTTAAGATAATTATTTATTAAAATATTATTAGGGAGATACCTAAAAAGAAAATACCTTCCCAAAGTTTGGGACTCTAGGCGACCGCCTAATTCACCCAGACTTAGAATCAATCCGAAAAAAACCTGAAAAATATAATTGAAAAGGCAAACATATATAATTGCAATTGTAATTTTACATGAACAAAAATTCAGAAACAGTCAACGTTGGAATGTTGGGTACGTGAGGTGAAAATCAAATAAATGCACATGGGATTATGGGGTGGGACCCATTACAACAAATATCGTAGATTTATATTTAATGTTTTTGTGTTTTTTTATTTATATAAATTAATTGATAATTTATTATTTTAATAGAAGATTTTAAAAATTTTAAATAATTGACTTCAACACTGATTCCAAATTCTCGAGGGAGGATTGAGCGGAGGGAGTAAATCTTTGTGCAACGGAGGTATGAGTAATGTGGTATCACCAGCGAATTAGAAAATGACCAATTTAATACTTATTTTTTATTTGTTTTTTTAATTTTGTAACACATGTGACAATAGATGATTGACTTGTTGCATGAATGACGTGGTAATTCTATTGCACCAAATATTTTATCGAGTGGAGGATGCCCTCTCGTTAATTATCCTTTGGTTGGATAGTGATTTGGGCCCACTTATTAAATGACCCTGTTGGCAATGGCCCATTTAAGGCCCAAATTGTTATCTCTTGGCACACTTCACGTCTTTTTTTTTTGTCTGTGACACGGACACGTTTCTTTCTTATCTATTTTTCCTTACTGATAGAGACTTGGCTTTTCCGTTTTGATTGTTCATGGAATCAGGACAAATATGGAAAAAATAAATACAATGTCAATTTCTTCCGACGGGGTCCTTTATATATATATATATTCTTTATCGTCCGTAAAATAATAAAATAATGTTGTTTTATTATTAAAAGGATGATAAAATATTTGCATGATCTGTTCTTAAGTCGGCCTATATATATCCGGTTTGAATCTTTCAAAAAAGTTTACGAAATCATTAATCATGATTACTAATGATTCAAAATATTAGGGTTTTATATTAAATAATTAATTAATTGGATACAAGTGACCTAACCCGTGCTTAATATAATTAACGTCCATCTTAACTTTTAATGATTGCATTAATTGACCATATTGTATTACTAATAGAGCAATTAAATACATGAAATGATAGGGATGGACGGATGGTAAAAATAAACGTATTTAAAGGATTTAAAAAATATATTTAAATTTAGGGATAATAATTTATGAAGTCCTAAAAATTATGTTGTTTTTACAATTAAATCATAAAAGAAATTTTATTTATTATTAAATTTTATAAGTGAATAAGTTTTTTTTTTTATTTTAAATTATAATCCGTTAACTCTCATGGACCTACTGACGCGACATAACAAAATGACACTTCATCACAAATATTAAATCAGTCAACCGCCACACCGATTTCCAATTAAAACTTATGAAGTCCTAAAAGAAATTATGTTTATAATTAAATCATACAAATGAATATATATATATATATACACACACATATATAAGTCCTATTAAGTTTTTTTTTTCTTTTAAATCATAATTCGTTAACTCTAATAGACATGCTGACGTGGTATAACGAAACAATATTTTAGCACAATCATTAAATCAATCAACATATACTATTTGTATGTTTGCCAGCAAAATGGCTCATCTAGATCAACTGGAAGAAGATCATTGTTCATTCTCTCCATAAAAACTCATCTATCACGATCTTTGGGTTTTCCCTGACATAAATTTAACTGCTTCAGGGAAAGTCGTCTCAAGGCTTCTCCCATTCAAACCTCATCCACTTGTGATAATTTTCCATTCAACAGAGTGCTCAATAGTAAAGGAAAATTTTTATGGAGAAAATGAACTAGGATCTTCCTCCAGTTTGAGAAGATGGGTCATTTTGCTGGCAAGTAATAAGTATGCCAAAATATGTGTTGACTGATTTAATGCTTGTACTGAAATATCGTTTCGTTATGTCATGTCAATAGGTCTGTTAGCGTTATCAGATTAGGACTTAAAAGAAAAACTTATTCACTTATAAGACTTAATTATAAATAAAATTTCTTTTAAGAGTGGATTGTAAAAATAACACAATTTTTAGGACTTCGGAAGTTGTTATTAGAAACCAACGTGGCAACTGACTGATTTAATATGTTTGTGCTGGAGTATCATTTCATTATGTCACGTCAACAAGTTCGTTATAGAGTTAATGGATTATGACTTAAACAAACTTATTTACTTATATGACTTAATAATAAATAAAATTTATTTTAACACTTAAATGTAAAAATATCACAACTTTTAGGATTTCAAAAATTGTTATCCCTTAAACTTACCTACTCCCTTAATTTTTTTTTTCAAAAAAAAGAAAGTAATGTGTATATTCATTACTTACTTCCATTTGATATGGGAACTTCTCTTTTGCTTTTTTTTTTTTTTTTTCTTTTGGTACATTTGAGCTGGCAATGGATTGAAAGATACCATAATTTGCCATCCATAATACTATTAAATGCTATTTTTTTTTTGTTAAATACTATTAAATGCTAATTATTTTAATTGTTTTCATTGCAAAATAATAGTTAAGTAACTTCGTGGTCAAAACATCCAAACATTTTGATTTGTTTATATAAATTGAGAATAAGTCAATTTGTGTTTGTAATCCTGGTTTTGTGTCCTATGGTTGAAAATTTATATTTTAGTTTTGGGTGGGAATATTTTAACTGTCATTTAGGGGCGTGATTGAGTGGTGTTGGGTTCAAGAACTGATATTGAGGTCATAAATTCGAATTCAGAGAATGCATTTCTGGTAAGAATCTAATACAGCAGATGATTTTATTTGTTCCGCTTAAGCTTAGAAGAGGTAGTTTGGCGGCATGTTTCCAATTATTTAAAAAAAAAAGAATATTTTAACTTCAATTTTTTTCTTAAATCTAGAATTATAGATATTTAAAATTAAAATAATATTTAATAACGTAAATTCATATGCCATTGAATTGACTTAAATCTAGAATTGTAAATTATTAAATATGTGATGTCTAAATTTAAGTCAAAGTCCGTACTTAACTCCCAATAGAAAAACTACCATCCGACATTTTTATTTGAATCAGCAAAGTAAAAAGGTTATTGACTTGAAAAACAACATGAATGGATCATAATTATTGCAATTTAATGCCATAATCGATGTTTGCCAACTTGTTTGTAGACCAGAAAATAGGTTGATGCTTCTATCTTTTTAAGAAAAATTATATTATAACAGTAGTATTATATCATTAATATAACAAACTCAATAATAATATCTTAATATGTGTTAAAATATTAATACATTTCCAATTAAACGATAATTATATTCATATTCTAATTTTATAAAAAAATTACTAGAATTTTAGAATAAAAGTCAAACACAAAATGGAAATTTATGCTGCCATCATTTTAAATTATCAAACCACCAACGTTTTTCATGCATGACTCGAAATCACTTCAAATATACACAAGATTTTAAAATGCTTCGTAAAAATAGTTAAAATCTAGAGATAATTAGAGAGATGACGTTTATTTTTCTTCATTAAATATTTGTATATATGTTAAGAGTGGTTGGGATGCAAATTAAAATTTTTATTCACTTGACGTGACTCCTATATAAAATTATATTATAATCAAATGATAAAATAAGTTAAAACTTAGATCAATTAATTATATATATACATAAATTTTTACTTACAATTTTTACATCTCTTTCACTGTATCTATGGTGATGCTACAGTAATCATTATAGTTTTTTTTTTTTTTTTTTGGAAACGTTGGAAACCCCGCTACCAAACCACTCATTCTGGGCCGCGGCGCAGGTAAAACCATCGGCTGTCTCAGGCTCTTACAAGAAGTGCACCCCCTGGATTCGAACTCAAAACCTCAAGGTGAGATCATGGACCCTACACCACCAAGCCACACCCCTTGAGGACCAGTAATCATTATAGTTACAATAAGAGAGGTGTAAAAATTATAAGTAAGAGTTTATATATGTATAACATTTTTGTAAAACTTAACATATGTTGGAAGGCGGGCCCAAAAGATAAAACCTCTACCATTAAGTTGTATATTGATTATTATAATTTCTCTCATACCATTTATTGCGAGCTAGTCTAGAATATCCAACTCAAAAAAACTAACATGAGTTATTTATTATTATTATCATTATTTGAAACCGTTGAAAATTTAATCGTCAAATTATTTTTTTCGAATTTAAATAAAACAGAAAAAATTTTGATTGTCTCAAACTCTTATATAAAACGTGCTATCTGAATTCGAATAAATAAAATTCAGGACCTGAAAATCAGATCCTGAATTTTACACCACCAAATCACGTTCCTGATGACCTAACATGAGTTATTACATAAGCTTATGTATAATTTTCATTTAACTAACGTGGGAGAAAATAATTACTCAAAAATCTACAATAATTTATAAAAAAAAGTTCAATTATTTCACGCATTAATTGCTATATAATATAGTGGTAGAACCATGAAAAGACGAGCGGTGATACTGATAGTATCCATAACAAAATATTGATATGTAATATTACCAAGAAAATGGGTGTAGATATTTGGTAAAATTAAGTGAAATTCATTCGTATTTTAAAATTAAGTGAAATATATCTCATGTTTAAAAATATTCAATTTTAACCTAAAAATCCATAATCTTGATTGAGATTCGAGATCTCTAATCATTCGGTTCAGAAATTCAGAATAATTTTTCAGCTTGATTAACAAAATTGGTCGATATTTGAGATGAAAAAATCGTCTCGAATCATAATTGGGATGGAATTGGACGGGAACGATTCGAGTCAAAATGTCCATATTGGCATATGATGATTGGACATAATATATGATTTTCAAGTGTATTTACTATTGATTTCCCCTTAAAATATGTTCTTGAATATTTAAATGCACTAATATTTATTGTATAGCCAACATTATAATTAAATGAATTCTCGATTTGCATCATTGACTTCTTAATTTGTACAGTTTTTAATATTTTGACCATAAGGTTTCTCATATGATATCCAATCAAGTTGATTCATGTTGCCTGAAAAGAAGACTCAATTATTTACAACTTTGAAATTTACGTCGAAAACTGAATCAAATTCATTCCTAGCTGAAATTGAGCTTGAAATTGATGGTTTTACACTGTCATTCCGGTGAGTTTGAAAAGGCCCATGGCGTGCTAGACTTTGTGGCACCCCACCAATGCAATAACTCCAAAATTGAATAGGAAACTTGATTTTTATGATATCTATATAAAAGGAACCTCTAGGGTTACTTCATATACATTTTTGGGAGGAAAATAAGTTTACTTATAGGCCAAAACACTTCCTAAATACAACAACCATTCAAGAATAATCAAGAACAAGAATATCAAATAAGAATTAAGAAGAGCAGATTGAAGAACTTGGAGATTGAAGATTGATAATTTTTCATGATTTATTTTCGTTATCCATTCTTTATTAATTCTTTGTTATGTATTATATTGAACATGATGTTGTTATTTATCTTGATTGCAATGGAATCCAGTATGAACTTTTGATTAATTGGATCTTTTTTTTATTAATTTATGACCTTCTATATGGATTGTGTGTCATTCTCTTTGTTTAATACGTTATATTATTGATCACCAATAGAGTAGTTATGGTAAACCCTAACGGATTTGGTAAATGGAGTTTTGGTTTAGTCTTGGAAATTGATAACGTATAATCTCATTCTATTGAATGGATTTCTATGCATAATATGAATATACCTGCATGACATGTGTAACCATGTGTAAAATTTATTCTTAATGAGTTTGACTTAGATTAATTATCATATGAATATGGATAATTGAACTAAGTTAGACGATTCTATATTTGACCATTGAAAGAAGCTTGTAGATAACTTCATATTATATGTTAATAATTCATCATAGTTAATAAGTTATAAAGAGAAGAGAAAAATTTAAGGGAAATTTGTGGGGAAGTTGTGATCTTAGGTGTTTTTTTTTTTAATCTTGTTAATTTCGTTTGCTTAAGTTTATTTATCTTTATTTTAATTTACTTAATTACTAACTCTTATATTTCATAATTGATAGTTTATATAAGACCGGGGTTGAGAAAATTTTATATTTGACGTTAATAATAATTTCTTGTGAAATCGATATATTTCTATATTATTTGTACAATATGTACACTTACGTGCTATATAAAATTGCTAACACTATACATACCTCATATTTTATATTAAAAACCAAAATATTTATCACTAAATAGATTTTACTTATTTTTAAAATATTAAGAAGATTTAGCTTAATTTCAGAGTTTTGCTATTTTCCCCAATATTATTACCTCCTTTATTATGAAAGTCTTTCTGCATATGTATAAAAACAATAAAACATATCAAAAATGATAATAATAAAAAATTGTATAAAAATAAAAAAGACAAACCAAAATCTGTCCCACGGTAAATTTATTTTTATATTATAAATAAAAAATAATTTTACCGGAAATTAATGCCTGAAAAGAAAACTTTTTAAATCTAAAAATGGCAAGCTACACAGGTCAGGTGAAGCAGCTAGCAGTGCAATAATTCCAAGTATCCCCCACTGTTTTACACATTAAAATAAAAAACAAAAAATAAAACCCTAGTAATAATAAATCTACCACCCCAACGTCAACCTCATTAATATATATAGCCAGTGTTTTGCATGAAAATAAGGTTTTGGACGTGGAAGTGTGGAAAAGAAATTATACTACTATAATGTAATAATTTAATAATATTTTATTATCCGTGATAAAAAAAATTAAAATTCACTTCCGTTAACAAACACTCAATCCTCCCAACTCCCGATCAATTAACGGAAAAACCCAACATTGTTCACTTCCACCAATAAACACCCAGTCCTCCCACCTCTCTGATCAATTAACGGAAACACCCAACAGTTCAAGTTTCGCCTCTCTTGCTATGATCTTCTTGATGATGAATCCAGCTGCATGCATGTTTTAAGTTGCATGCATGAATCCAAGCCTATTTTAGGAGGTCTTTGAAAATTGATGCAAGATTATAAATTTGATTTCGGTGGAACTATTATTTTGTTGACAATTTGAGCCAAAACTTGGTTATAAATAGAGCTCAAATCATCCCAAAATGTAAACTTCAAGTAAAGAAAGCTTAAAGAGTGTCTCTAAGGAAGAG